>CANXYI011709271.1:0-21426 GCA_948208565.1 Hura crepitans
TTCCTTCACTAATGGTCTAAGGGGAATTTTTAACCTTTGGGGTATGATATTTTTAGGTCTGTCTGAGCACATCCCTGGTCATTCTTGGCTTAAGTCCATTTTAGCCTATGTCTCACTAGATTTTGACCTAAAATAATTTATTGGTTCTGTTAAATCTTTAAATTATGTCATTTTCATTATTCTCAAGCCCCTTAAGGTTTCATGACTAGTACGCCATGCCTCAGGCCTTATAAAAGTGATCGGCACTCCGGGCACCCTTTTTGAGCCTTAGAGGTACTGTTCATGGAGCCTTGACTTATGAGCATTACAATAAAGATAATGTCTCCATATCTTCAAGGCAAAAATAATGGTAGCTAGCTCTAGATCATGAGTTGGATAATTCTTTTCATAAGGCTTCAACTGCCTGGATGCTTAAGCTACTACTTTACCATCTTGCATTAACACACACTCAAGCCCATTATGAGAAGAATTACTATAAACAACCAAATCCTTTCCTAGCTCTAGTAGTGTAAGGACAAAGGCTTTTATTAACATGGTCTTCAGTTTATCAAAGCTCTCTTAGCATTAGGCATCCCATTCAAATCTCACACTCTTCTTTAATAATTGTGTCATAGAAGCTGCAATCAGTGAAAATCCTTTCACATATCACTTATAATATCCTGCTAATCCCAAGAAAAACCTGATTTCTATCACATTTCTTAGAGTTCTCCATTCCAATATAGCCTTGATTTTACTTCGATCTACCCCAATTCCTTTAACTAAAGTAATATGTCCCAAAAATGATACTTTATTCAACCAAAACTCACTTGCTCAGTTTGGCATAAAGATGCTTCTCTCTCAAAGTTTGTAATACTAGCCTGAGATGATGTTCATGATCTTCCCTATTCTTAGAGTATACCAAAATATCATCAAGAATACCACAACAAATTGGTCTAAATATGGTTTAAATATCTAGTTCATTAAATCCATAAAGGCAGCTAGGGCATTAGTCATCCCAAAAGGCATAAAAAAAATTTATAATGACTATATCTGATGTGAAAAGCTAATTTAAGCACATCAAACTCCTTTACTCAAGTTGTTAATACCTAAATCTCAAGTCAATCTTTTAAAATACACATGATCCTCTGAGTTGATCAAACAAATCATCGATCCTAGGCAGTGGGTATTTAGTCTAAATTGTCACTTTATTCAATTGTCTGTAATCAACAAAAAGTCTCAGAGAACCATCATTCTTCTTTACAAATAACACTGGTGCTCCCCATAAGGAAACACTAGGTCTAATAAACCCATTATCTAATAGCCCCTATAATTGCACCTTTAATTCTTTTAATTGTGTAGATGCCATTCTATAAGGGGCTATTAAAACTAAAGATGTGCCTAGATATACATTAATGGCAAATTCTAGTTCATGCTCAGGTGGTAATCCTGGTGTAACACCCATTACCTGGTTAGTAAACCAAACTAAATAAAGGATGCTACGGATTCAGTAACCTAGCTAGTTGTGTAGTCTAATAGAATTTCGGTAGCATAACGACTATTTAAAGTGAAAACCAAAAATTTATACCAATCAAAATTGCACTTCTATCATCTCACTTAACATAATTAGTCACAATGGATCCTTTTCATCCCTCAAATCAACACACCACCAGGCAAAATCCACTAAATTACAAGTTCATACATACATCTTAATCACCTACAAACTAATGCTATTCTTAAACTGTCCTTTATTACATCCCAAAATATTGCCACTATACTACATTAATAGGGGTACAACTTGTTTAAAACTTTAAATCACATACCATTTACAATTTATATAAAGTTTTATTCTTTTAACTTAACCTACATGACATCTATAGCATTGCTAATATAATTCCATGATAATTACATAACTCATGAAAATCTTAAAATTACATACAAACTATATTTTACATGAGTGTTATCCTTCTAACATGTTTACCTCATAACCTCAAAATTGCTCCCAATAGAACCTTTAAATGGCTATTTTCCCTCTTACTAATCTCTTTCTCTCTCAGCTGTCTTTACTGATGTACTAGCAGAAAGCTAATACGCTAAGCGAGATGCTCAGTGGTGTACTCAATAGAATACACACACACACACACACGCACGCACACACACACATGCACACACGCGCGCGCACACACATACACACATACACATATATGCATTGTAGACCAATTTTAATCCATTCATTCAAAAATCACTTACCTCACATACAACCCAATTCTTCATACTTAGCATGCAATCTCAAAAACTAGGCATACATAACCTAACACTTCACAAATACTTCACATAATTCAACCACTTAAATCACAAGCATATATACTGGAACTATCATATAGGCGATGTAAATACCTCACCCATTATCTTTAAAATCTTTCATAGAGCATACATAATTTAATGTCCAAACCACATCAAGCTTACATACATAATTTTAAGGACTACTAATGTATCCATGCAAAATAAGATATGCAAATTCTATTATATTATAGTCTCCACCTAGATCTCTTATTGCTACTAATTTTCCTTTATTAGCTTTACTACTCATTTAGTTTTTTTTTTTGCATATGAGAAGATATATGGTTACAGATCCAAAGGCTGCTTACATGTAGATTTTATTATTTAACTACCTATTAACATGTGTTTTGGCAAATTCAAGGTTATTCCCTTTACTCTACTTAGGCCCTTATCCTGTCAATTAGGTAAGCCCTAAGTGAGACACTTAGTGTCCTATCATTGTAGGTTAGAAATTATCTCCTCACTCTTTTCCTAATAATGTTAAGTTATGGAACCTCTATATTATTAATGCCTCTTACTACAAAAGTTGATATCACCTTCATTAGGGTTCAAGCATTTTTACATTCTATTCTACATTACATCACTTAATATGCCATATTTACTTATAGTTAATCTTATGTTTATCATGGTGAATTCTTATGCACCCATAATTCCTTACCTTCACATTTTACTATTGGTTATATAGTTTGTTTTTATATTGTTATCCCATTTATTACACTATTTCACTTTTGAGTCTTCTTATTATATTATTAACTTAAATGGCCAATACTCGATAGATAGAGGTTTAGTGACTGGATTATAGGGACATAAAAAGGTGTGTAGTGGTCCACATTTTAGACCCCGATCACTACATTGGCCTGGTCTAATAACAAACCGTATCACTAGTGCAGTAGCCTAACTTATAGGCCTCGATCACTGCTCTAGCCTAGTTTGCCCAGCAAACTAGTGTAGTGGGCCATCTTATGAACCTAGACCACTATACCGGCCTAGTCTGATAGTAGGGTCTCGAACATCCCTAGTACAAAATAAAATATCAGTATCCTCATGTCAGGTTGTCATCTCATCACAATATAATGTAATGGCCCATTTTGTGCACCCCGAATGTTGCACCGGCCTGGTCTGATAAATAGACAAATCTAGTAGCAGCTAATCCCTAGGAGACTAGTCTACCTATCCAGTAAACTATTTAACTTAGATGGGCTTATTACAATTTTTTATTTACTTTATTTTAGTTATAAAATTTTAAGATTTTTCATTTTATCTACTTGGATTATCATCTCATCTCCCTTTTAATTATTCACCTAAAATATGGGATCACGAGGAATTTTTTATCATTCCTCACTGTGTGTGATCATCATATTGATCATCACCATGATTATTCCCTTAACTCCTTATCTATGTTGACTACATCATTTATTATCTCATCATAAGTATTCACATAACAAGTATAGTGTACTCATGCTCAATTAAATAGCACTTGTGATCCCAGGATTTATCATTTAATCACATATATTCTAATGGAAAATGCCATACAATCATTTTCAATCTCATATCTCTTATGATCCCTTGTCTCATCACTATGCTATATGTATTTAAGTGGCAAGTATCTCACCCTCATCTTTAAATTCATGCACTTTGGGATCTTTTCATCATGTAACTATTTTCATTATTCATAATAAAAACATAGACTCTAACTCGTTAGTTATCATTTTAATTATGGCAAGAATATATATGCACTCTTACTTCATATAACTGGTTGTCTTTTTAATCGTCACATTCATTATTTTCTACAGGGAGTAGCTTCTATATACTTGAGTTATAATTTGAATCACCATTCCTCCAATTTATATTTATTTTCATTTGCACTTTTCATTTCTCTCAATACTTTGTTCCTGTGGGTCCACCTATATTATCTAATTATGACTCTACCCTTTTATTAGCTTAATTTAACCTCACTCGTCATCGTTTATTATTTTATATATCCATTTTACCTATTTCATTCTTAAGCATATAGCTTATGCTTACAATAATTTAATATGTGTAAATGTTCATTGTAATCCTTTCTTTAAGTTCTAGGTTTAGTGCTAGACCTTTACTGAATTTTAGTACTAGATCCTAGGAAATATTGCCATGATTCAGTCAAATATAGTTTTAGTTCAATTCCATACCTTACCAATAGTACTTCCCATTTATATTTATGCCATTTTGATTATTTTACTTTTCTTGTACACATAGGTTTCAGAAGTTCAACTATTAATAACTTATTCCCCATAGTAGCAATTTATACTAGCTAACCTTAAGGTTTCCCTAAGATTGCTAATGATGACTTCTTATTCACATTCTATTCGCTAAGCTTATCCCCACTATCTAGTGCCAATAATATTTTTAAACATGAACAACATTTATATTAACCTCAACATCCTACTTGCCTATCTTTTACTTAAACTCTATTCTATCTTAACCATAAACACTAGCACCATATGTAATAGGACCTTCTTTAGGTTACTCATAACCTACGCATAAATACCTTATAATTATTAACTGCTTAGTTCCTCCTTTTTTTTCATAGGATACATTTAATAAACCTATAAAATTAATACTAATGTTTACATGTAACCCTAAGCTACTTGGTTGTGTACCCATTCCTAAGGCTCCCACTCATTCAGCCTTGTACTTAAGAAGTCCATTTTTAATTCTACTTCTATTCAACCAAGGCTTTGCTTAATACTTGATACAAACAATGTATTTTCAGATTTTGCATGTACTTATACCAATTCCAATGACTCATGCTCCCAAGGAAAGGAAACATAGCTTTATTGCTATGGCATATGTCTCCATTATGCCTAAACATAGTCACACCTAAACATGTGTACATCTCAATCTCAATCCGCACATACAATAACCATTAACTTACACAATCAACCCCAACACACATGCACATTCACAATTCAATCTAATGTGGGCATTCCTACACATATAACATATACATTGCCACACAACCAACCATTCATAGCAACTAACTCAATCCTAACTACACATGCAACAAACATTAACTCACATATTTTAGCATAATGCACATACGCTTACACTTCCAGCCCCACTTAGACCTTTGCATAAATACACATGCACCTTCACACATAACAAGCACAACTTAAGTATTAAGACACACATGGCACATATATTTTCACACAATAAGTACACAAACACCTCACAAAATATATATATTACATTGAGTACACATACCTATTCATGCATGATTGCCCTATTTCGAGCCCATTTCCACTTTTGATATGCCTTCCTTTTCCACACTACTACTTTTTTTCCTTAATTTCTAGAAATTTACAGATAGTATTGGTACTGATCCATTATCCGAATTTCTAGGAAAAACTTATATTGAATTAGAGCTAACTTTCTTCTATAAAGTTATACTCTTATGTGTTTTCTATCATAGGAATTTTGTTTCGAATTATTCTGACCTCTACATAAAAAAGTTATGGCTTAATTACCCTCTATTGGTCTCAAATTATCGAGTTAGTTCCAGAATTTAAAATATGAATTATATGACATTTTTTAGCATCTTAAGTTTAGAATTATATTCAAGTTTTCTACAGAAAATTTTTCCCTATAAGTCTAGTTTCATTAGGCTCAAGTTTTAATCAATTTTAATATCTGCAGCCAGAGTTATAGGTTTTTAAATTGCCTACTATATTTTAATTCCATTTCTATCACCACCAACATCCACTTCTAGAAAAGAAGAATTTTTTTTATCTGAAAATTTTGGGGTTGCTATCCCTTAATTTTTTTTCTTTGTAGCAACCATCAGCTACTATCCACCAGAGCTATAGTGGCATCGACACCACCACTGTGCACAGTAGCTCTGCCTCCTTCTCTTCCTTCATCGTTGTTAGCTTTTTCTTTCTCCTCCTCTCCCATTTTTCTACCTCTATTATTTTTCCCTCTACTGTAGTCAACAGTAGCTACTAGTGGGGCTAGGGCATGCCTCCATTGCACTATCACCGCTGTAGTGACTCTGCTTAGCCATCCCGCCATTGTTAGGCTATAGCTCCTCTCCTTTCCTTCTTTTTTCTCTTTTTTTCTCTTTTTTTCTTTCTTTCTTTCTTTCCATTTGGCTGTCCCATTTCTTTCTCTCTTTTTTCTTTTTTTTTTCTTTTATTTTATTTTCTTATTTCTATAAATCATGTGGCTACCACCTAAAAATTTTAGCCAAAAATATAGTAGCTAATTTCTCCCTTAAGCACTCATTCTTTTTATTCCCTATAATTTCACCCCTAAATGTTTTATGTACTTATTATTATTATTATTATTATTATTATTATTATTATTATTATTTTCCTTTTTGCTATTATTAATTAATTCGATTTCTTTCTCCTAAATACTAAAATTACCAACCTTAACATTTTAATTTGCCACTCTCTTAAATTCTCGAACCTTAGATAAAATTGGGTTACTTTGATCCTTCTTTCCACCTTGCTAACCTATTAATTCTTTAAATTTAATTTCCCCTAGCTTCCACCAATCAAGGCTTCGGGCATTGAATAATATTTTTCTCATGCCCTGAGGTGCCTTATACTCCGAACCTCATGAGTCTTCGAGCATTAAACCTCTTTACGCCTTCTAGTGTCTGCTCCTATAACACTGAGGTGCCTTAGGGTGTCATAGTTCCTCACCTCTAAAAAAAAAATTTCATCCGCAAAATTTCCTAGGTTCGCACTTGGGCTTTACCTTGGTCTTTGACCAATTACATCTCCCCAGGCTTAACGTAGCCTCTATTCTCCATGCAATTGCATCACTTCCTTGCCTTTCATACTTCCCTTCTTAACAACTAAGTAGGGGTTCATTTCCTCTTTCCATCCCACGTGTCCATCATTTCCTTATAACTTTTCTCAATTCACCTTTAGTGATCCCATCGTATCATTTACAATCACATTGTTTGTCTCCCTTAACCTTTCCTTACTCAGTTATTTCTAATGACACTAGTGGCTTTTACTTTCCACCTAGGTTTCATTCTAGTGACTCTCCTCATTATACTCATGTCAATTCCCTTCACATCATGGTTGTCAATATGCCATGCCAAACTGGGTCATGTGTATGCAATGATGGAGAAATGTTATACACAAGATAAGGTAGTTATGCAAGATATCAATATGCAGTTGACAAAATGCAATGCTCGATCACGATAATAAATGCAATCAAGAAAAGGAAGTAGCCTTAGTCTTTAGGGACCTTAACAGTTGTCGCTATAAGCTCACTCCATTATATCTCGCTTGCTATGCTCGTCCTTATTAATCTCACTAGATATTCTAAATGCCTCACATATAATTTCCTAATTATATAATACTGGCATCTTTCACTTCCTTTTTAAGTGTTTGCCCTTTATATCTAGGTTTCTTTTATGTATCCTTTTAAATCCAAACCTAGACTCTACACTTACCTTTTAGCACTATTCATCCTATACTCCCAACTCCATCTAAGAATCCTTGGCCTTTAACTTTTTCTCTTCTCTTAACCATAAGGTCCTAGCCAAATTTAACAAGTACCATAATAGTGATTATTTTAGACTTCTTAAAGTTTGCTCTAAGAATTTTCATCCTCATGTTAAAGCTCTAGCCTATACTCTCAAACTAATATAAAGGTCTTAGTTTTTATCCCTTTTTTCCTCCTTTACTACTAAAACCCTTACTAGCTTCGACCCTGCCATAATGCTACTTACATTAGGTTCCCTAAAAATCTTTTAAAGGCCTTGCCTTAAGTTAATATTTAGCTAAGTCCAAATAACATCAAAGGAGTATATAACTAAAAGCACAACTTAGTAAGTAACTAGGGAGTATCAAAACATATCCTAACACCAATATCTTTAAATAGGTAACTCTCCCTTATCCTAATGGACTCCAACCTTCAACTCATTTCTTATCTCTCATTCCCTTTACTTTGTAATTCCACTCTTAACCTTTCCACAATCTAAGGAGTGCCTAAATTGGAGCTCTAATACCATTACAATTGTAACACCCATTACCCAGCTAGTAAACCTAACTGAATAAAAGATGTTATGGATCCAGTAACCTAGCTAGTTGTCTATTCTAATGGAATTCCAGTAGCATAACAGCTATCTAGGGTGAAGATAAAAAATTTGTACCTATCAAAATTGCATTTCTATCATCTCACTCAACATAATCAGTCTCAATAGATCTTTTTGATCCCCCAAATCAACAAACCACCAAGAAAAATCTACTAAATTACAAGTTCATACATACATCTCAATCACTTACAAACTAATGCTATTTTTAAAATGTCCTTTATTACATCCTAAAATATTGCTACTACACTAAATCAATAGGGGTACAACTCATTTAAAACTTTAGATTACATAACCGATTACAATCTACATCAAGTCTTATTCTTTTCACTTAACCTACATGACATCTATAATATTGCTAATACATTTCCATGATAATTACAAAACTCATGAAAATCTTAAAATTACATACAAACTACATTTTTACATCACGACTCCATACACATTTTACATAAGTGTCCTCTTTCTAATAGGTTTACCTCATGGTCTCAAAATTGCTCCTAATGGAACCTTCAAATAGTAATTTTCCCTCTTACTAATCTCCTTCTCTATCAACTATTTTTACCTACGCATTAGCAGAAAGCTAATATGCTGAGCAAGATGCTCAGTGGTGTACTAAATAGAATACATATACACACACACACACACACACTCAAAAAGCACATACATGCATTGCAAACCAATTTCAATCCATTC
The DNA here is from genome assembly GCA_948208565.1 of Hura crepitans. Taxonomy (NCBI): domain Eukaryota; kingdom Viridiplantae; phylum Streptophyta; class Magnoliopsida; order Malpighiales; family Euphorbiaceae; genus Hura; species Hura crepitans. The sequence continues at coordinate 9,107 of CANXYI011709271.1, forward strand.
ATTCAAAAATCACTTACCTCACATGCAACCCAATTCTTTATACTTAGCATGCATTCTCAAAAACCAAGCATACATAACCCAACACTACACACACACTTTATGTAATTTAACCACTTAAATCATAAGCACATATATTGGAACTATCACATAGATGACCTAAATACCTCACCCATTGTCTTTAAAATCTTTCATAGAGCCCACACAATTTAATGTCCAAACCACATCAAGCATACATACATAATTTTAAGGACTACCAATATATCCATGCAAAATAAGACATGTAAATTCAATTATATTATAGTCTCCACCCGGATCTCTTACTGGTACCAATTTTCCTTTATTAGCTTTACTCATCATTTAATCATTTTTTTACATATGAGAAGACACATGGGTTATGGATACAAAGGAAGCTTACATGTAGATTTTATTAATTAACCACCCTTTAACATGTCATTTGCCAAATTTAAGGTTATTCCCTTTACTTTACTTAGGCCCTTATCATGTCAATTAGGTGAGCCCTAAGTGAGAGACTTAGTGTCCTATTATTGTAGGTTAGAAATTATCTCCTTGCTCTTTTCCTAACAGTGTTATGTTATGAAACCTCTATATTGTTAATGCCTCTTACTATAAAAGTTGATATCACCTTCATTAGGGGTTTAAGCATTTTACATTCTATTTTACATTACGTCACTTAATCTGCTATATTTACATATAGTTAATCTTATGTTTATCATAGTGAATTCTTATACACCCATAATTCCTTACATTCATATTTTACAATTGGTTATATAGTTTGTTTTTATATTGTTATCCCATCTATTACACTATTTCACTTCCAAGTCTTTTTGTTATATTATGAACTTAAATGGTTTATACTCGATAGACAGAGGTTCAGTGACTAGACTACAAGGACATAAAAAGGTATGCAGTGGTCCATATTTTAGACCCTGACCACTATACCAGCCTAGTCTAATAATAAATAGTATTACCACAACATAGTGTAATGGCTCGGCTTATGGGCCCCGACTACTACACCAGCGTAGTCTACCCAGTAAACTAGTGCAGTGGCCTATCTTATGGAACCCGATCACTACATTATTTTGGTTTGATAGTAGGGTCTCAAATGTCCCTAGTATAAGATAAAATATCAGTATCCTCATATCATGTCATCATGTCATCACAATATAGTGTAATGGCCCACCTTGTGGACCCCGACTGCTGCATCGGCCTGGTCTAATAAATAGATAAATCTAATAGCTATTAATCTCTAAGAAATCGGTCTACCTATCCAATAAACTATCTAACATGTATGGGCTTGTTATAGTATTTTATTCATTTTATTTTACTAATAAAATTTAAAGTAAGATTTTTCATTTTATGTACTTAGCTTATCATCTCATCTCCCTTTTTAATTAATCACCTAAAATTTAGGATCATGAGGAATTTCTTATCATTCCTCACTATGTGTCATCATCATAATGATTATCACCATGATTATACTCTTAACACTTTGTCTATGTTGACTACATGATTTATCATCTCATCATAGGTATACACATAAAAAGCATAGCGTACTTGTGCTCAATTGCATAACACTTGTGATCATAGGGTTCATTATTTCATCATATATATTCTAATGGCAAATGCCACATAGTTATTTTCAATCTCATATCTCTTATAATCCCTTATTTCACCACTATGCTATATGTATTTAAGTGGCAAGTATCTCACCCTCATCTTTAAATTCATGCACTTTGGGATCTCTTCGTCACATAACTATTTTCACTATTCATAATAAAAACATAGACTCCTATTCGTTAGTTATAATTTTAATTATGGCAAGAATATCATATACACTCTTACTTCATATAACTAATGGTCTTTTTATTTCATCGTCACATTTATTATTTTCTAAAAGAAGTAACTTCCATATACGTGAGTTGTCATTTAAATCACCATTCTTTTGATTTATGTTTATTTTCATTTATACCTTTTATTTCTCTTAATACTTTGCTCTTGTGGGTCCACTTATATTATCTAATTATGACTTTACCCTTTTATCAGCTTAATTTAACCTCCCTCATCATCGCTTATTATTTTATGTGTATATTATACCCATTTCATTTTTAAGCAACTAGCTTATGCTTATAATAATTTAATATGTGTAAATGTTCATTGCAGTCCTTTTTTTAAGTTTTAGGTTTAATGCCAGACCTTTACTATGTTTTAGTACTTGGTCCTAAAAAATATTGCCACGGTTTAGTCAAATATCATTTTGGTTCAATTCCATACCTTACCAATAATACCTTCCATTTATATTTATGCCATTTTGATTATTTTACTTTCCTTGTACACATAGGTTTCAAAAATTCAACTATTGATGACTTCAAAAATTCAACTATTGATGACTTATCCCCCATAATAGCAATTTATATGAGTTAACCCTATGGTTTCCCCTAGGTTGCCAATGATGACTTCTTATTCAATTCCAGGCACTATGCTCATCCCCACTATTTAGCATCAATAATGTTTTTAATCATGAATAAAATCCATATTTTCCTTAACATCCTACTTGCCTATCTTTCACTTAAACTTCATTCTATCTTAGCCATAAACCCCAGCACCACATGTAATAGGACCTCATCTAGGTTACCTATAACCAATGCACAAATACCTTATAATTATTAAGTGTTTAGTTCTTCCCTTTTTTTATAGGATACATTTATTAAACCTATAAAATTAATACTAATGTTTACACATAACCCCAGGCTACTTGGTTGTATACCCATTTTTAAGGCTCCCACTTATTCAGCCTTGTACTCAAGAAGTCCATTTTTAATTCTACTTTTATTCAACTAAGGCTTAGCCTAATAGTTACTTGATACAAACATTGTATTTTCATATTCTGCATGCACTTAAACCAATTCAAATGACTCATGCACCTAAGAAAAGGAAACATAACTTTATTGCTATGGCATATGTCTCCACTATGCCTAAACACAGTCATACCTAAACATATGTACATCTCAATCTCAATCTACATATACAATAACCATTAACTTACACAATCGACCCTAACACACATGCACATTCACAACTCAACCCAATGTGGGCATTCCCACACACATAACATATGCATTACCACCCAACCAACCATTCATAGCAACCAACTCAATCTTAACTACACATGCAACAAACTTCAACTCACACATTTTAGCATAATGCACACACACTTACATTTCTAGCCCCACTTAAACCTTTTCAAAAATACACACGCACCTTCATACATGACAAACATAACTTAAGCATTAACACACATGGCACATGCATTTTCACATAACAAGTACACAAACACCTTATGGAATATATATATTACGTCAAGTACACATACCCATTCATGCATGACTACCTTTTTTTGAGCCCATTTCCACTTCTAATGTGCCTTCCTTTTCCATACTATCCCTTTTTTTCCTTCAAGTTCCAAAAATTTGTAAAGAGTGATAGTACTAGTTCATTTTCTAAATTTATGGGCAAAAACTATACTGAATTAGAGACAACTTTCTTCTACAAAGTTATACTTCTATGTGTTAGCTGTCATAAGAATTTTATTTCATATTATTCTAACATCTACATAAAATGTTATGGCCTAATTACCCTCTGCTAGTCTCAAAATAATAAGTCAGTTCTAGAATTCAAAACTTAAGTTATATCACATTTTTTAGCATCTTAAGGTCAGAATTAATTCAAGTCTTCTACATAAAATTTTTAGCCTTATAAGTCTAGTTTCATTAGGTTTAAGTTTCAATCACTTTTTGATATTTGTATCTAGAGTTATAGTTTTTTGAATTGCCTACTATCCCTTAATTCGATTTCCATCACCACCAACATCCACTTCTAGAAAAAAAAAAAAGAAGAATTTTTTTTTACTTGAAAAATTCGGGGCTACTGCCCCCTAATTTTTTTTCTCTACAGCAACCAACAGCTACTATCCATAAAAGTTAGAGTGGCATTGATGCCACCCCCGAGCATAGTAATTTCACCACCTTCTCTTCCTTTACTGTTGCTGGCTTCTTTTTTCTCCTCCTCCCCTATTTTTCTACCTCTATTAATTTTTTCCCTCTACTGCAGCTAACAGTAGCTGCTAGTAGGGCTAGGGTGCACCTCCATTGCACTGTCACTACTGCCATGACTCCTCCTAGCCATCCCGTTGATGCTGGGCTATAGCTCTTCTCCCTTTTTTCCTTCCTTCTTCTCTTTTTTTCTTCTTTTCTTTCTTTCTTTCTTTCCCTTTGGTTGTCCCATTTCTTTCTCTCTTCTTTCTTTTTTTTTCTTTTCTTTTCTTTTATTTTTTTATTTTTATAAATCTAGTGACTGCCACTTAAAAATTTTTGCCAAAATATCTTAGCTAATTTCTCCCTTAAGCCCTTCTTTTTTATTCCTTATAATTTCACCCCTAAATATTTTATGTACTTATTATTATTATTATTATTATTATTATTATTATTATTTCCTTTTTGCTATTATTAATTAATTCGATTTCTTTCTCCTAAATACTAAAATTACCAACCTCAAGATTTTAATTTACCACTCTCCTAAATTCCTGAACCTCGGATAAATTGGGTTAATTTGATCCTTCTTTCCACCTTGCTGACCTATTAATTCTTTAAATTTAATTTCTATTAGCTTCCACCAATCAAAGCCTTAAGCATCAGAGAATATTTTTCCCACACCCTGAGGTGCCCCGTGAATCCTCGAGCCCCCTTCACGCCTCCTAGTGTCTGCTCTTATAACACTAAGGCATCTCGGGGTGTCACACCTGGCAACTCATCTAAAAAGACATCAAAAAACTCTGCCACTATTGTTTTCTAGATGATATCAGGTCTTGCCTTTTCTATATCAACCACATGTGCTAAATATGCTTGACAACCTTTTAGGATCTTACATCTTGCTATCACTATGGGAATAACATTAAACAAAAAGTCCTTTCTTTCACCAATAACTGTGATTTCATCTCTATCTACTGTCTGAAGAGTGAGTCTCTTCTGTTTATAATACACTATAGCATGATATCTAAATAAGCAATCCATACCCAATATGACACCTGTGACACTCTTTACCCAGTCCGATCGTCAACCGGTCAACTAACATGACTAAAATGTGTAACACATTAGATGCTATCTGCACTTATATCATAAAACTTTTTAGTATTTATTATAATTATATTTTTCTTTATACATCAAATATTGGATTATGATTTATATAACATTATTGACTTGTTTAAAACTTTTTAACCTTAAATTATAGGTCTAAAAATTTGGAATTTTCGTGCCAAAATTTCTACAGCATAACAGTTGTACCAGGCACTATCCAAAAATTTTAAACCTATGACAAATACTTTTATAATTAATTAGAAACATTCCCACTTCTCCATGATCTACCTAATCACTCTAACTCATCAAATTCAACAATATAGTCTCAACCTCTGGAAGAGACTTCAAGTGGGCATAACTTAATTTAAGTGTATTTAAATTTATAATTATAAACAAATTTATAATTATAAACCCATAATCAAAAACTATGATTAAATACATATTTTGGCTTAAGCCTAAAATCATACATAACCAATATAAGAGTGCAACATCTTAAAGTTTATACATTACATAAATTCGATACATCTCTAAAATTTACCAAAATCAAAGCCTTCTCTTTGCTTCTATCGATATCCTGAGGCACGTCTCAATTATTCTTCTTACTTACACATCAAAAACAAAACGATGCACTAAGCGTATTGCTTAGTGGTGTAATTGTAATAATTATTGTGTGAAATCATATAGGTATATTTATTCTAATAAATTGTATATTATTATCAACACCAATTTAACAAACATGCTTATATCATGAATCATGCCATGTATATATATACATTATTTTGAGATGAAACATTACATGTTCAATAGCATTATGACACACCAAAATTTATTATTATGTACATACCACTTATGGTTCATAATTAATGCATGTAAATATATTTCACTCTCAATGTACATTGATATATCATTTATTAAGCATAATAAATAATATTATTTTATTCTTAACATAAATTATTGTTTACATAGTTAAAATTATGTAGTGTATAATTTCTCCACTTTACAATAATTTAATGCGTATGATTATTTTTATGCTGCCCAATTTTTATGAGAACATAAAACCTATCGATAATGAGATTATTATGTGTAGTGGTCCTTATTTTGGACCTGCACTAGCGTAGACCCATGTAGTGGCCTTGTAGGACCTGAATGGCTACTGCACACATATAGAAATATGATACAATCAAATATGGGTTTAAGGTCAGACTATGAATGGACCTGTAACCAAAATCAACACTGAATTGTCTAGCATTTGCTATCTATCTCTAGTTGACTGGTCAACTTATCCATCTCTAAGTTGTTACTCATACGAGCTATTCTTATTTTTCAATAATTTTTTATATCATTATTTAAACTTAAATAATTCATTTCAATACTAATATTGTATTGATTTGATAAAACTAGGAATATTATCTCTTATTCCTAATTTTGGCATTTAAGTACAACAATGTATGCCTTAGTCATATATATACATGAGCCTTGTATTTCCTCATTATACTTTCATGCACATTTTAGCATCATACATTTCATGCTCATTTAAAAGGCATATACATCCACTCAAAGCAATTAAGCCATTTTGGCCACTACTAAAATAAGCACCCATTTATGTTTTATAACATAATACACCTGTCACATATTTACTTCCTCACTTCATACTAATAATTTCATAATATAGCATATAACTCAGATGATGCTCAAATATATACATTCCATGTATAAAGAATATGTTAATATTCTAATTATCTCATACATTAAAATATTAAGATTTATTCATCACCTAATCAATCACATATGCTAAAATATTTACAACTCACCAAATCATGCCTATTTAGGTACATTACATGACATATAGCCATTTACATAATCAAATAGTAATTCGGCCATTCATACACATTAATTACCAATTCTTTTCTCACTCATTATTTATTCATAACATATTTTATCCCATGATATTAATATCATGCCAATTATCAATATAAGAAATAAATTCTCACTTACCCTTAATTATACATATTTACATACTATATGCCTAAGTTAGGAAAATTAATAAATGCACTATTAAGATTGATTACACATGCCTAGCATGCTTGAAAAACCCTACGAGGATCGTCTAAAACTTTGCCTTGCCCTTATCGCGCTCACGCTCTATTTTGGCAATTGCCTATTATAGATTCAATTTTAGAAAAATCGTAAAAATTCATATGATACCGAAAAATTCAAACGACCACATTTTTTTGACTCTTGGGCACTTACTTAACACAATAAAAATATCAATTTCTCAAAAATTCTACTCGATCCAAAAATGGGCATTATCCTCTCAACCTAAAAAATGAAAAAATCATTCATTTTTCTTTAAAATATCACTAAATATATAATCTAAAACCTTTTTAAACTTATTTGCTTTAATTATTCTATGAAATAAAGCTTGATTTTACATGAATTAAGGAAGAAAAATGGAAAAACACACCTTGGAGGGCTGTCAAGTTTTCTTGGCTAGTTAAGAGAGAAGAAATATGTAACTTTGACAAAAAAAAGTCAAAGTTACAATGGTATTTATAAGTGAAAAATAATTAATTTTTTATTCCTAAAAAAATTCATTTCTTACTCATTTTAATTCTTTTTTTCTGTTATTCCTCTATCAAAAATTAGATAAATTAGATCTCTAAATACTATAAAAATAAAGGTTCAAAAATCAAGGAAAATCGAATTAAAATGACAATTTTATGCTTCTCGAAATTAAAAAAATACTTTCCAACCTTAACAATTCCAATTCTAGTTCCATTAGATTCAGTAGAATTTTTTAGTATCAAGTCGTACAGTTTTCATAATTTTTTAAGCAACTTTGAAAATTATTTTCGATTTCGCTTTGCCTTAGTCATTATTCACAAAATATTGCTGAAAAAATTTTCTTAACATTTTTAACCAATCAAATTAACTCTAATTAATTTCAAACTTTTCTTAAAATTATTTTATGATTAATATTTTCATTCAGTAACTTTAGTGCACCCTGAACCTCGGGAGTACTATTCATCTCAGGAAAGTACTATTCATAAAATCGAAAAATTTTCTAGTTGTTACAACACCAAATATAACACCCCCTCCTAGATTCCCGAAGAAACCTAATAAGTGGTGCACTTCCCGCAAGGTCACCCATCTTGAAATTTCTCCCATGTTCATTCGTTTAACTTTTACTCATACTGTACTAGATAACTCTATCTGATCCCAAAATCATTCAGGTCAGTTCCTATAATCCATCTTAGTTCATATGATCATATTTCAGCCATTATAGAAAGAATCTAACTCAACCGAGTATCATCTAAGAATCTGGCAACATAACGACTGCTTGGTCCCTATCCAAAAATTCAAATTCCACCTGTACACACTTCAATATTATATATCACATCTCGTAGACCCTTCTAGTACCCCATTTATCATCTTATCCACATCTTTTATCACACAACAATCATAGGCCTCAAGCTATAATAAAACATACAGAGCCTTATGCTCACAAACACATGACACAAAGCACACATACATAAGAGAAATCATCTCCTGATTAATTACAGCATGGTCTGATATATACAAAAACTACCTTGTGCCCCCTATATACATCACAACCACTTTTCCCACCTAAGTACATAGAGTGCAAAATCATACATCTATACATGATTAGTCTTCTTAAGAATGTCCTTTGAACTCCACTGCATGCTTTATGAGGCAATATCCTTGACCTTGGTACCTACACACTGAAATAGGCACGCTGAGTATAAAAATACTTAGTTGTGAATTAAACCATTAAAAACATGTCCATAGGTTAATTTATGTATTATACTTTCATTCTAGTCTTATATTGATATCCTAGTTCAGTTAAGGAAACGAACATGCATAATTATTGTTTTACCCCTAAGGTATTTCTACCCATAGTTATCCAATTAATTTATTCCAAGGCATATAATTTATGTCTTTAGTTATTATTAGTCACTTCATGCTTATGCTATACCATTTTTAAGCATTTATTCATTATTAATGAAAAATTACTAAAACACCTTTGTATCTAGGTTCACAGTCATATATGAATTTATTAATCTTGTTTAATTACTTCAACTGGCCCAACTCAAAAGACATCCCTAATGGACATTAGATCTAGAGGGAAAATTAATAATCTGGTGTAGTGGTCCTTATTCTAGACCTATGTTGTTGCATCGGCTCAATTAAATCTTAGCACCTAAGGTGCAAATAACAAGGGGTTATCTGCCTAGCAGACTAGTCTATCTAACAGACTAGTGCAGTGGCCCTCAAGGACCTATGTCGTTGCACCGACATCATATAAATGATCAGTGGCAAAGTGGCTATGTCTGCCCAGTAGACTAGTCTATCTAATAGACTAGTACAGTGGCCCCAGTGGGAACCTACACCATTGTACTGGCCCTATCTGAAAAGTAGACAGTGTAGCAACTACTAAGGATCCCTAAGTTGACCAGCCAACCCTTCTAGTGGGTGTCTAAATAGTGGGCCTTTAACCTTAATCAGTGTCCATTTTCTTATTGATTAACTTCTTATAATATTAAAATATAAAAAATTAGACAATTATCATTTTTATAACACAGTTGGAAATTAGCTTAGTCTGGTATGGCCATAAATAGGCTGTACAGGGTAAAATATTAGAAAAATATTATTCCAGACACAATTACCAATAATTATCATATATTATGCTAGCTTTAGTTTCATAAACATTTCACAAGTTTAGGCCACTTACTATCTAAGGTATTTAATGATTCAAGTAATGGTTATTTTGGACAATTACAGGTCATTATAGCTAAGTTTTATTAAGCTTTTCAAGTCCATTTTACCTTATTTTCCAATGCAATTTTCAGTAGTTATGTCATGTATTTATAGGCCTAAAGCCAATCACAACTTAGGCTATAAACAAGGTGAAAATGTAATCCAAAATGCCATTTCAAAAGATCATCCCATACTAGCCATTTCAGGAACATAAATTGAGTACATTGTGCACACACCAATCATAGCCTTTAAAGGCAATATGAAGCCACTTTTTACCTTTAATTTCAAATCAATTCCTAACGTCATCTCTATGCCATTTTCAAGTCTTTTTCTCTCTATATGTCAAGCCATTTTAAGGTACAGATTAACTAAGTTAATGCTAAAGTAACTCCATGTCATTCTATGCACTTTAACTTATATTAACCATGCATATTAACTTGCCCACATACCACACTTACCAAGCTTCTCCATGCCATATATACCTCTTGGCCACTAAAGAATTCATGGTCAAATCATGCATTTGGACAACACTTATCATACATACATTCTAAGTATTACCATGCCAACATTTACATACATATATATCCCATATATCATGTACACCATGCCACTATACATGCCTTACATGTCTCGACCATAGTGAAATCACCACCTATTCATGCATTTATCCTTCTTCTCACATAACATATCACTAATTTATGCATCAAACACTCTATAAGGCCATTAAAACAAACCATACACATGCACAAAGTTGACATAACCCTCGGCTATAAATACCATCTATACCAACATGTGTTTTTCTATCAATTTACAAGAAATTCCATTACATACTAACTTTAACTCATCAATATACCTCAAGCACCTTAATCACACATTAAGCATTATTAACACACCCTAAACACCATGAATAGCTCTCATCCACTACATGGTTAGCATCTATATTGCCTCTTTTCATCAAGTAACCACATAATTTACACTTTAATAAGCTATATGCCACTATATCTCAAAAACATCTACCTTTTTAAGCTAGTTTACATGCTTAACTCATTCCCAAACCCAAAGAGAGGCTACTAAACTTTAAAAGACATGAAGTGAATGATTGAATTCACTTACCTTCTTCACTTGAAGATGCAATCACCACCTCTTTAAGGTTGCTAGTTTTAATTTTAGCCCTACAGTGACTTTCTCCCTTGCTCTTTAAGCCCTTCTTTGCCCCAATTCACCTTAAACCAAAGCCATGCATGTCCCCATAGAAGTTATGCATCACTAGGAAACACTTCTAGCCAAGAAAAACTAAGAAAATCCGATGGAGAAGCATGAAAACTTACCTTCACTGCTTGTTGGATTGCTTTTGATCCCAGGACATTTAGTGATTTTTATCTCTTTGCTGGAAGCTCCTTTTCCAAAAATTCCAATTTTGTCAAGTGCATGACATCCCATAAAAAATTTGGGAAGAATAATGATGAATTTTGGAGGAGGGATGAGGGACATATGGCCAAAGGAAGTAGAAGATGGCATCAGGTTAGCCTAAACCATAAAACTTTAGAGAATTTTTTCTCCCAACTGAGAGCTCCTTTCCCTCTAATTCTTTTTCCCACAGTTCACCAATAGGCTAACTTGAATTTAGCAACTAAAATCATGAAATTTTGGTGAAAGATGAAGGAGATATGGCCATTCTCCCTTGCTGTGGTGTAACTACTTCGACAGCAAGGGAGGAATTTCCTCTCTTTTGTTTTAAGTCGAATTTCCACTTGTCAAAGCCTATGGACACTTGTCAAAGGTCCTAAGCTAGTTGGCAAGTGTGGGGTGGGCCCCATAGCCACTTGAGCCATTTCGAAATAGCTCGATTTTTTGAAAAACTTTAGAAATTCATCAAAATCCACATAGACCTCAAAAAATTACATCATTTGTTTTAAAACTACCATTTTAATCCCCTCTAACTACTCATAAATTTTTATGGACAAATTCCATTGATAGGATAGTTTTCATATTGCCTCGATTTGCATGCCAACCTTAAAAATTTTAAGAATTTGCAAATGACCTTCAATTTTAAAAATTCTTTCACTAGTGGACTCAGTATAATTTTTGAGCTTTAGGGTTCACTATTTTTGGGTTTATCCGGGCACATCCCAGGTCAATCTAGGCCCAAAAAATTTTTATTATATCGAGAGGTAGCTTACAGTCCGAAACGAATTATTGGTTTAGCTAAATTTTTAAAATTTGTCCTTTTCATCAAATTAAAGCCCCTCAAAGTTTCATGACTAGTGTCACTGCCTCAACTTGTGTGCAAGTGACCTGGCACTCTAGGCGCACTTCTCAAACCTAGTGGCACTATTCAGGGAGCCTTAGAGCATAAGTGTTACACCAACTCTGTAATCCATCTTATCACTC
>CANXYI011709488.1:0-12207 GCA_948208565.1 Hura crepitans
GCTATAACCATAATTAACCTGGTTATTATAATTATTTGTTTAATTTATGCCCATACTAATGAGACAACTATCTAAGGTTGGATAGCGGATAATGGGCTACTTGAAGGTGCTAAATAGTGTACCCAAAGGCACTGGTATCTATGGATACAAAATGCATCAACTCGAAGGTTCGCACATATGTAGTGCTAAATAGTGGCCTGAAAGCTTAATGCCCGTCGACACAAATCTGCATCATGACCTGAAGGCCTACTACCTGAAGGTATACATTGCAGCTACTAATCCTAGTTGATTGATCAACCTATCCATACTAGGTTGTCTAACTGTATAGGCATTATTAAACTGGTTAATTAACTCATTATTAGCCATTTTTAATGCATAACATAATTATAGACATCACATGCATACACTCATTCTAATGGCCATTTCGCATCTCAGTGAGGCCTAAATATCATGCTAAGCAACATGTTTTAATCTAAAACCTAACATTGCAAAAAATAGGCTCATACGGGTTCAAAACATCAATTAGGCATATCGCCTATGTGTAAAAGCTAGAAAAGCTCATCTACTCTCATAAACATGCATTTCATGCCCATATATGCGTCAATAAACCATTTGACATGCAAATAGGTGTTCGACTATCACCAAGCATGCATGCACATTTCACTCATCATACGTGTACATTCAGAATGACATTTAAGCATAAAACATCACTTTCAAGTCATTCGTGTACATAAATCATGATTTGACACATAATGCTCACAAACATGAAATTTTGACTTTTAATGCATAAAGCTACAAAATCACATGTATAACTTACTTTTAATACCATACAACATGTATGGATGCTCAAATCGCATCTCCTGATGCAAATATGTCAAAATACGATTATATGCATATTAACATGGTTTAACGGCTCATTATGGCCTTAAGACTACATATAGGTGCATATAAACATCTATTGACCATTCGGCCACCTATTACCATCATTAGCATCTCATTTATGCCATATAAATGCACATAATATCATTCTTTAATGATACACACACATATGCACTTTAATTACAATTAATATCAATTAATACCTAAAACTCACATAATGTGTTCATTATTTAATATCACCATAAGAATACAATATTTATGCATAATCCATTTTAAACCATCACATTACATGCATTCATTATGCATTTGTGCCATACATACCCAATTATGCATCAAATGCTCATTATATCATTAAATGCCAATTATGTCAAAATGCATATAATAAGTTCATAGGCATTTTCATCCAATTATTGTCATTACACTTACCAAAATAAGTCACATGAGAAGCTTGAAGCTAACTTAAGCCTTCTCTTTGCCCCAAGAAGCTTAGGTCGATGCCTCACTTATGAATATAAAAGGATACAAACTTCAATAAATAATATAAAATAATTCGCATGTCGAAAAAATATTTTAAGCCTAGATATACTCTCTACGCCATCATAGGAACCGTGAAAAATATCAAACTCGAAAAACAAGTACTCAAAAGTTGGGTGGTCACTATTCACCTTAGGATTCTTCTCAAGTTTTCTCCCAAAATACCTCACCGTTCTCGGTGATTTTGGTGTCCACGGACTTATCTCGGGATGCTTGTCATTTTGGGTATAAACTCATGGAATGGGTCCCTTCGAGGAGAGAGAAAACACAAGAGAAAGTGAGAGGGAGAGGGGTGGCAGAAAAAAGGTAGAGGAGAGGGGTGGAGGGTTGTTCTTGAGTATATGAGGGAGGAGTGTAAAAATCCCCTTTTTATACTTTTTGAAAAAATAATTTTTCTTTCCTTCAAAAAATTATTATAATCAATAGAAAAGTCAGTTTTCCTATATTTCTGTCCCCAAAAATTCATAAATCCAAGCCCTAAATCCTCTCAAAATCTCAAGCTTAAATTCAACAATAACCTGAAAAATTAACATATCTTATGTCCCGAAAATTGGGTAAAAATATTTCCTGAACTCAGAAAATTCTGATTCCAAAGCCAATAGACTATTTGGAATATTTGAGTATCAGTTTGTAATATTTTTATATTATTTTCAGTAACTTTTTATTTTATTTACGGTTTGGCTTTGCCTGCAGCACTATTCACAGAACACTACCGTAAAATATTTCTTAGCATTTTTAACCATCCGAATGACTTTGAATTGGCTTTAAACTTTACCCAAAATTCTCTTATAATTAATACTACCCATCGGTATGTTTAGTGCAACTCAAGTTTCAGGAAGCACTATTCACAAATTGGGATTTTTGGATCGTTACACTTAAATTTTAGGGCCTTCAAAGATATGAGAGAGAAGAAGATATTGAAAGGGAAGCCCTCGATCAACCATCCCAATGAATTGTGAAAAGCTTATCGTCTTAGCAAACATGCGAGAAAGAGTTTTCTAAAGAAGGCCATATGAAGAGTAACCAAGCCATTCCAACTTGTTCATACTAATATTTATGGGCTAATTAATCCACCATTATTTAGTGGCATCAAATACTTCATCCTCTTCATTGATGATTTTAGTATAAAGACATGGGTTTATTTTTTAAAGCAAAAATCTAAAGCATTTGCTACATTCAAGAATTTTAAGCCTTTTATAGAGAATAAAAGTGGCTTTAAGATCAAGTTTTAAGGTCTGATAGAGGAGGCATGTTCACATAAAAAGAATTCAATGAATTTTGTGAAACTTATGGAATTCGTCGTCCTTTAACAGTCTTTAGACCACTACAACAAAATGGTGTTATGGAAAAGAAGAATATAGTAATTCTTACCATGGCTCAGAGTATGCTAAAGGCTAATAATATGCATAAAATGTTTTAAACTGAAGCAATCTTTTGTGCAATATACATATCCAATCGCTTGGCAACTTGAAGTATCAAGGAACAAACACCACTAGAAACATAAAGTGGGTACAAGCCTAGTGTAAATCATTTATGAGTATTTAGAAGCATTACATACATGCATATACTGCAACAAGAGAGAAACAAGCTCGATGATTGATGCATCAAACATGTCTTTGTAGGATATGATATAAGCTGTAAAAGTTATAAGTTATGCAGCTCGAGAAATGGCAAAGTAATAATAAGCCGTGATATAGAGTTCAATGAAGAAAGAACATAGGACTGGGAAGGAGTTACAATTTCATTTTATACTTTGCCAAAAAAGAAGAAAAAAAACTATGGCACCTATAGGGGATGCAACTTTACCTCCTTCTCCTACCTTCAAAATTCATGAAGAAAGTTTAATTGAAAGACTAAGGAATATGAAGAGTCTACATGATATTTATGATGAAACTAAAGAAGTGCATCTTATTTGTTTTGCCTCTTTGATAGTGGTAAGCCATTAAGCTTTGGAGAAGCTGTAAAAAAAAAAAAAAAGAGAGAAGCAATAGATGAGGAAATTAAGTCAATTGTGAAGAATGATACTTAGGAATTAACAAGTCTTTTAAAGGGCCATGAAGCCACATGTGTCAAATGGGTTTACAAAGTTAAGAAGAATACTAGTGGTGAAGTGGAAAGGTACAAAGCAAGGATTGTTGCAAAAGGGTACAAGCAAAGATATGCAGTTAGTATTATCTACTTTGGCCCACCAGGCCTCACAGCTTTATCTCTTGGGCAAAGTGTGCAACACGAGGACTTTCCAAGTGGTTACCCATTTTAGTACTGCTCTCGCCGAAACACGTTTAACTTCAGAGTTTTGATAGGATTCGATCCTTTAATATCTAAAAGCACGTTGACCAAGAGTGCTAAGACCCTACTTATAAGGCCTTTACCATCTTCCCTCCATTTCAATGTGGAATATTAAGGGATCGAATCCCATTAGAACTCCGAAGTTAAAAGTGTTTCGACGAGAGCAATAACAAGATGGGTGACCACTTAGGAAGTCTTTGTGTTGCACGATTATTTATCTCAATGGTAGCTCAAATGAAATGGAGAATCTACCAATTAGATATGAAGTTAGCATTCCTAAATGGCTATATAGAAGAAGAAGTGTACATTATGCAACTGTAAGGTATATGGTCAAAAGGCTTGAAAAATGCATTGTATGGATTAAAGCAAGTAGCAAGAGCATTTAATAGTCGCATTGATAAGTACTTTCAAGAGCATTGTTTTGTTTGTTATCTTAATGAGTATGCTCTTCATGTTAAGTCATATAATAATAGAGACATATTATTGGTTTGCCTTAATGTGGATGATCTCATCTTTATCAATAACAATCTAAGATTGTTTAAGGAATTAAAAAAAAAGATGTCTCTTGAGTTTGAGATGACTGACATAGGGTTCATGTCCTACTATTTGGGCCTAGAAATGAAGTTGAGGAAGGAATTTTTTATCTCTTAAGAAAGATATACAAAAGAAGTGTTAAAGAATTTCAAAATGCTTGATTGCAATTTTGTAAATGCCCATGGAGTATGGAATGAAACTATCGAATTTTGAAGAAGGAAAAAAGGAAAATCCCATATTATTCAAAAGCCTTGTGGGAAGTTTGAGATACTTGACAAGTATGAGGCCTAATATTCTATATGATGTTAAAGTAGTGGGTTATTTTATGGAAACACCCACCACAACTCATATGAAGACAACAAAAATAATACTTTGATACTTGAAAGGTACGATGGAATATGAATTACTTTATACTTCCTCCAATGACTTCAAGCTCAAAGGATTTGGCGATAGTGATTTTATCAGGATGTTAATAATAAAAAAAACACTATTAAATTGACATTTTACATGGGTGAATGGGTAATTTCATGGAGTTCAAAGAAGTAACCACTTGTTACACTTTCTACTTATGAATTTGAGTACGTGGTAGCAACCTCTTACACTTGTCATGTAATTTTCCTAAGGTGATTATTGAAAGAACTTCACTTAATTTAAGAAGAAGTAACTGAGATTTGTATTGATAACAAGTCTGCTCAAGTATCATAATCAAAGCAAATAAATAGACACAATATATCATTTTATTAGGGAATACATTACAACAAACAAAGTGGAGCTCAAGTATGTGAAGAACAAATCCAAGTTGTAGATGTTTCCATAAAACCACTCAAGTTTGAAGACTTTTAAAGACTAAGATCAAGACTTGGGTTAAAGAAGAAAAGTTCAAATTAAAGGAGTGTTAAAAATGATAATTTGAACTTAAAATTCTAGAATAATATTTATAGTTATCATTTTATTAGGATTTGTTTCTAGAATGTTATTATAACTAGATAATGACTAGGATTCTATTTTTTAGAGGATAATTATGAAATTACTTAAGTATAAAGAAACCAATGATTATGAAGTGATTCTAGAATAGTCCTAGCTTCCAATAAATACCCTATTGTACCAACTATTTGAATTAAGCCAAGTTGAATGAAAAATATTTCTCCTTTCTAATTATCTTTTCTACTTTCTAAAAGTTTACGAGTCATTTGGTGTAGCAAAAGATGATATTAAATCGACAAATGCCTCAAGAGTATGTGAGTTTTACTTTGCTGAAACTATTTATAACATATTAAGAAGTAATCAATGATTCTTTTGGATTCATTGATCAAATTTTCTAATTACATCTTTGTTTTGTTTTTTGTTCTCATTCTTAAAAAGTTGTTGTTCTTAACTAAATCTAGTATATGAATTGGGAAGGCACACTGATTAAATAAATTGTTGTCTTCGTACTAAAAACATAGGTTTCTCTTTGAGTAATTTTCCTAGATCCCTAAATGTAAAATAAAATGAAATTGGTACAAGTAAGGATCCATATGTAGCAAGAAATGATGAAGCAACAAAATAAAGTTACAAATTTCTACGGTTGACTGTAAAAGTATTTTTGCCTTTTCTAATTCCTTTCTTTTTATAGAGTAATTAACTTTGAAATGCATATAATATTTCAATTCTCTTTGTTTATTTTTACATAAGCAATATTTGATATTATTTTTAATTTTAATGGATGTTATTCACTACAACTAAAAGTAGATAAGTTGAGTAACGATATTCACATTCAAATAACATAAAAATTCTATATTATTGGTTTTGCCATGGAAAAGTTCCTACTTTTCATATTTTTGTTTTTTTAGGATTGCATTTCTCAAGTGCTTTTAGTAAAATCAAATATAGGAATTTGTGAACCTTTCTTATTGAAATTTATGAACTTTTTTTAATTGAACTAAAACTTTTTCTCTCAAATATTTTATTAATTTTCTTTTGAGAGAATTTATTCAAGAATTTTCTTAATTTTCATTTAGAGGGAATTTTTTTTATCCATTTATTACAATAAAATACGTGCATAAATTTTTGGCTATCAATTTTTCTAGTTTCTTTTTTCTTTATTTGATCCATTTATCTGTTTTGTTTTATATTTTTCACTATTTAACATTTTTTTATTTAGCTAGTTCTTTTTATCGTTCACCAAGCATTACATTGACGTGCATTGGCATAGAATATATAGGTTTTTAATTATGCTTAGGATTTCTTTTCTCATGCCATTCACATTCTGATTGCAATAAGAAAATTTATTTTGCTATACATTATATAATATGATTAACCTTTTGATTTTGATTAGATTTATGATTTATATGTGCATGGAGAATTCTAGGTAATATAAATCATAATGGATATCATTTATGGGGCTACTAATGTAGTTGCATTTATATTAGATTTTTCAAAGTCTTAATTTTTGGATTGTGGAACAATTTACCTAAGAAATGGGAACTGAGTTTTGAACTTTGATCTTTGATTGGTAAAGCATCATACTTACTCGAAAGCTCTTTGATTTCTTAATGATATGCATACAATTGCCATCTTTCTAAAATGTAACAAAGACTAAATACAAGCTTCTCATGTGGTAGTTCTGTTGATGTTGAATTTGTATAGATTCCATTTGCTATCAACTATTTGCTACCTGAATGCGTATTGGCAGAGATCTATGGCTTTTCCTAGAGAAGCTTATGACATGTTTAAAGATAATTCATGAAAGATTAAACTATTTTTTTAACTTCAAAATTGTTTCCAATGAGTTTTTTTTTTATCTACAGCAGCAGTCATATGATTATGAGATTATCAGCTTTAAAAATCGTAACTATAATGAAATAATCAATATGTCTCATTAGTTTTACTCTTTTTTGGATCTGTTTGGTACAAATTCAAATTAATCATGCCAATAGATTTTGGATAATGAATGGATTATATAAAAAATCAATATTTCTCATTATATTAGAATTATTTTAAACATGGTTGTGGTCTAATTAATTTTAGGAAAGAAAATTAATAATTGCTACTTCAAGCTATGAACAAAATTCCAAGTGAAGATTTTTTTTTATCCTATTCTAACAAAGATCAAGCATTTTATTTAGGTAAAAAGAAGATTATTCTACAAAATTTAAAGGACATGTGGATCAAATCTATAATTATTAATGAAACTATATTATTATACACTATAAATTGGAAATTAAGAGCATCAATTACTGATAGAAACCAAGATAAATTAGAAATTGTATTCTTTGCATTAAATTTCTATATTTCAATCAATTATTAACAAATTGATGAAAAAAATTATGATAGTAAAATTAATGATTAATTTTTAATTTTTTTGTAACTTTTTTAGGTATAATATAAAGTTTAACTAATCCAAATTCGTACTAGGCAAGCCCATAAGTAGAGAGCAAAGCACTGCCTTCTAAGTATTTAACAGTACTCTATTCCCAAAAGTTGAACTCAAGACTGCTAATTAATAAGAAATTGTTGAAAGAAAAATGAATTGAATATGATGCAATTTTTCTCTCTTTTATGCATACAAATTTTTGAAAACATTTGGTATGTATTAATATTAATACTAAAGCTTTGCAAATTTACATAACTTAATTGTATCTAATGTATAATAATTTCGAGGTATTATTGTATTTAATTGAACATAAAATCAACAAATGAATATGAATAAAGCAAAGTTCATTAACATGTTAAAGCTTAAATTTAACTCTTGTTTCTTGTACAAAGAAGCACACATAAAAGAAAAAGATAAATATAGAACAAAAAAAAAAGTCACCAATTATTTATTTTGAAGCACATTTCAGGTTGTAAGCTTTTTTTTTTTTGCATGATAACTGATTGTATATCAGCTGACTTGATCAAGTCATTGTCAAATTGGAAACTAATATTCAACAATTTCAAGTCTATTTTTAATGGTAAATTTATTCAATTTAATTGTTATAACCAAAATTAGATTTCTAGATTTATAAAGAAATAATAAAGCGAAACCATCGTTGACAAGCACTTATTATTGGCTTACATATGTGTGTGCGTTGATTATCTCAACTATGGTCTTCTATTTGGGAAAGAAGTTGGGTTTAGTTGTAGATTTTAAAAATTTTCAATTGATAGAATTTCTTGACATGAAAATAGAGTAATATCAACTTTGTTGATTCAGAGAATGATGATAAAGGTATGAAGTTTTTTTGGAGAGTTAAAGTAATATGCTTTGATATAAAGGTAGGCTCTTTAAATCCATGTTAGTGATTTTTTTGATTGACATGAAGGTGATTTGATTTTGAATTTAATTTATGGGTTGATATAACCCATATAGCCATTTATAGTCACATTAATTAAAAATTTCCAACACTTTAGTCTAAGATTCTTTTGATACCATAATTCTTTATCATCCACACAATAATTCATTGATCAATAGAAGAATCACATATGCAAAGGCATCCTTCTATACTCCTAAGCTTACATGTTCTTTATTATGCTCACTAATAAAGGTATGTTTAATTGAACTTATGTGGAACTCTAAAATGTACTTAAAATTTTACATGTTAACTTATTTAAGAATATACCATTACTCACTATCTTGAATTATGATAAATAAATTAATTCATATATGAAAGGAAGAATTCAATTACGTCATGCTCATATAAATTTGCATCATTTTAAAAATTGAAACATACTAATTAATATCAAGAAAAAATATTTAAGGTAGTTATCTACTAGTTGAATAGTTTAAGAATTACCCAGTTTAATTTGAATTAGAAATTACAATTAAATCAAGTTGAGATAAATACAAAAGTGTTATTCTTCTAGCAAAAATAGAAATTATTCAATAATAACATTAGATGTATACCCTAGAGCTTATGTAATAGGGTTATATTCATGTGTTTAAACCTTGTAAATTAATGTAAAAGGCATTTCTCTTTATATCATAGTACTTTTATATATTACTTATAATTGTTTGCAATGTCTTAAACCATGTTATAAAGTCCTTAGTATAAAATCATAGTGCAGAGAAAATCATAAAGTGTTTATGATGTCAGATTTTTATTGCATGCAAATGTGATATACTTAAATATCCCTAATTATATTATTAATAAGATGAGACATTGTTAATATAGATAGATCAACACATGTTATACTTCTTAATTAGATCAAGCAGTAGTTCTCACAAGCTGTAAGCATGGAGATGCTTGGGGTTAATGTGTGGATGTTACTTGGGAAGTAAGCATATTAGAGACCTACCATGAGATTTTCACATGGATATTTAATTTATGTTAGTGAAAGTATCTGATCATATCAGTAGTGTAAATATCTTTAGAGTTGAGATCACTAACTATCTTAAATATAGAGTGACATACTTTGAACAAAAAGAATACATAGTGAGGTGTTTGGATATGACATGAAATATTTGAAGATAGAGTAGTAATCAATAAAAGATTCACCAGCCCAGATTATAGTGTGGGAAGAAAGAGGTTTATCTAATAATTCTTATAAGTAATTTTTATTTAGGAATCTTTGGCCAAAGTAAGATGCCATATATGAATATGATTCAAAAAGGGCATTTTTGAAATAAAGGTGAAATTATCAAAATAATATGTCTAGGGTTAATTAGGCATACTTAGTTAAGCTATGAGTTGACACAAGTCCATACTCAAAACTGGATGAGGTAAAAGATGGTGAAAGGAGTTTAATACGCTGTAACTATTTATGGAAAGGTTAAGTCAAACCACTTGACTTTTTAGCACATAGGTAGTGATGATGCATGGCTAAATGTCTCTATTAACTTGTAAATGAGTGATATATCAATTGGTGAATTGATATTGATTCAATAAGATTGAATCTATAAAGTCTCAGTTAGACTAGGACTCTAATTCACTGTATACTATCGAACTATTTTAGAAACCCATAGGTTCACACACATAAAAAGAGTTTGAGGAAGATTCAATGAGATTAAATATTTTAATGATGTGAGATATCATTGGAAGATGAATTAATAAGAAGAAATAAGCAAATGAGTTTGGGATCCGCTTGCAAATTAAAAGTCTAGAAAATTAGGATTTTTGGACTTGGGCCTTGTTGAGTCTAAATTTTAATTGTTCTTGCATCTGATTTTTTATGAGCTTTTAAAATATTTAAAAGGCATTAAATTAGAGTAATTATTAATCCAAAATTAGGCCTAGCAGTGGCACGTAGGATTAATGAAATGAGGCCAAAGCAAATTGCATATAAGCCCATCAAAAGGCTTATGCACATAGGATTGAATAAAGCCCAATGTGTGGGTCCAATTTGGTTGACTTAGGGCTGGTTTTGAGTATCAAAATTAGACCTAAAACTGGTTTATTTAAATTATGAATAACTCTTATAGCTATAACTACCATATGCACATTTTCTATAGTTGAAATTGCAGCATAGAACAATTGAAAACACACAATTTTTTTTTCCTTCATCCACTTGAAAATCCTACTAGCACCCGAATTTTCAAGTTATTGTCTTCTAAGAACTCACGTGGATTACCTTGGAGGTGTTCCCAATTGAAGCTCACTATGGTTTGTAACAACCTAGTGAGAAGAGACAAAAAAGAAAAGGAAAGCCGTATATAAGAATCGCATAGAGAATTTACAGTAAATTCCTATTCTATGATTTCCTCTAATATAAATTTTTTTATTTTTCAATTTTTCAATGTTCCAACCTTTGCTAGGATTCCATGGATGTTTTATTTTCACTGTGCATTAGCATATAGAAACCAACAATGATATTAGAGCTAGGTTTCATCAAAAAGTTGAAAACTATTGCAATTTGTTAGTATCTCGCAATTAAACTTTAAAATTTTGTTTTGGATTTTTTGTATGCTTTTTTGATTTATTCCTTTTCTAATGGTTAGGTATAGATTTAAACTAATTGAAAATAATTTTGTTTCTAAATTTGTGAATTTTTGGGATTTTATATGCTTGAATGAACTAAAATTATAATAATTTGCTGTGATGGTCGACCAGAATATTGTTGTTTGGTTCAATTAGTTATTTAATTAATTTCAATCTCAAATTTTATTTTTAGGTTCTTAAACTCTAAAGTTTGAATCTCTAGTTAATCAATAAAATTAGATCTTATTTGATAATCAAAATATTTAATTGAATAATAAACTTGGGTTCTGACAACATCTATCGACTAATTTTGAAAATTTTTGTTTAGTCCATTTTTTTAATATTTTCAGCTTGAAACTATTTTTTTTAGGTTCTTGAGGGAAGAAAATTTAATTCTATAGTATTTTTAAAAAATTGTTTAACACAATTTTCAAGATGTTTTTTCACTGCAAAAAAGGATAAATTGTGGCAAATTTTTTTAAATGATTTCTTTTAATTTTACAATCCCAAATTATTTTTCATAAGTTCTTTAGGGATTGAAAAGTAATTTTAGAGCTGATCAATAAAATTATATTTTATTTGGTAATTAAAACAATTGTTTAAAAATAAAGTTCGTTGTTGACAATTTATATAAAACTGATTAAGGTTTTATTAATGGTATCAAAATTTGATTTTACTTCCTTTCAATTTTAGACCTATTTGTTCATAATTATTGAATAATTATAAAGTTAATTTGAATATTTTGAATGTCTAAAATTGATTGCATGTGAATTGGATTCATAGTTTTATAACAGTAGTATTAACATATATCGTATTTGCTATCGGTAGTGATCAACAAATTAATTTTTAGTTGATTAATTTAGATTAATTTTATTGGTCATTGTATATGATTTTATATATTCATACTTGCTGGAATTGGTCTAAAATCATTTGAAACAATTATTTTACAAAACAATATAAACTGGTTTATTAGTAAATGATAGAAATTAGATTTTTGGCATTAATATAATTCAAAATTTCAAATTAAATATTTTTAAGATTTTATTGAAATTTGGTACTAGAATTGTTGGAAATTTAATTAATTAATTGGATT
>CANXYI011709549.1:0-14966 GCA_948208565.1 Hura crepitans
TGCCTTTGTATATGTACCTATGTGTATGAAAGACTTCGAGCCTAAGTTATTTCATTATCTAGTCTTGGTTAGTTATCTTATTGATATAGGCATAAGTTAAACAAATCAAATTGACAAAAAAATGTATACTTTGGAATTATATGTTAGATGGCATCAATATGTGACATATGGATATTAGTAGGCCAAATGACTTAAAAACCAGTCTTTAGGTGCTTAATTATGATTATTATATCTCATATGGCTATAAATGATGTAATTATGATTATGATGTGCATATATGAGTCTATGAGTGAATAAGGGCATTTATGATTGAAAAACATACATGTCATTATTCTTTGCCATGTATGGTTATGGTATGGTATCTTACAAGCTATTATGATATTGATATGATATATGTTATGTGTAATAGCCTATAAAAGATTGTTACATGATGTTTGTGAATTTTGGCATATTTGATATTTAAAGGCATGATTATTGCATGAAATGTGCATATCTACATATAAGACACCGAAATTGTATGTTTGTGATATTAAATCCTGAAATGGCTTATGTGCTTATATAGGCATGCTAAAAATAACCTTTCTACAAGTTAAAGTGATTACACCACTAAGTGAAAGCTTAGTGCATTGCATGTTTGCATTGTATAGGTAACAAGGTAGCATTTTAGAGCCAAAGCTTCTGCATATCAGAAGTAATGAAGATAACCACTACATGGGTATTTTTGTACTTTTTGTAATAGTGATGTGATGTAAATGCAATGGTTAATAGTTGGTGTGCTCTTGTGATCCCGGAGGGATTATGTCTAATCTTTATTTTGCAACGGGTTTTTGTACTCATATATTATAACTATTGACTTTGCTTTTCTACTTCTCACTTGTTTATGTATGGATATATGAGTTTACATGTGAGAATGTTTGTCATGGGGAGCCTCAGGCTTATTGTGTATTGTGTTGTGTTTAAAGGGTCAGAAGGATCCATTGGGTTGTAAAAGAGATTATTGATGTTATAGAAGTGTTTTTAAGTAGGTAAAAAATTTAGGAAAGTGTCCCAGTATGGCCATTATGCTGTTAAACTTTTAACACGATGACCCTAATATTTACCTCATTACACGTGATAAAAGGTTTTTAATGTTTTGTCTCATAATTGAATCAAGAAATGTTTTCTTATATAAAAGTTTTAAATTTAAAGTGATTTTGGATAATGGAACTGGATATCATTTTATGTGTGCATGTCCCCTATTTAGGTCTAGTGTACGGATCAGGAAAAAAGTGCCACACTTAGTGGTATCAGAGCATCTGGTTGGGAATTCCTTTAGACCTATGGGTTACTAAAGAGCACTTTAGGAGTCGTAGTACATTTATATCAAATACTATTACTTTTGTGGCTTATAATATATTTCTCTTGCCTATAGGTACAGGATATGAGTAGTAGCATTACGCCTGGTGAGGATGAAGAGGTAAAAAGTCATGCTTCTTCTACCCTAGGACAAGGGGATGAATAGCCTAAGTATGTGATTCCTAATAATGCTGGACATGCTTTTCCTAGATAGCAAGGTCCACCTACTTGGTTAAAGACGATGCTTGATTTTATCATACAAGTAATAGTAGCTACTACGATTGCTGCTACTACAGTTGCTAATGCATAAGTTATTTGACCTCCAGTGCCACAAGAATAGTCGGCATTCTAGAGGACTTATATAAAGAAGTTGATCAAGAATAAGGCCAAATTCTTTAAGCAGGAAGAGTTAGATGAGTCCAGTAGAGCTGAATACTAGTTAGACTAGATAATCCATATTATATAGCAGTTACAATGCCCACAAGATGAGTATGCTGCATGTGTTACCTCAATGCTATCTAAAGAAGCATTAAAATGGTGGGATGTGATCACTGAATACAAGATAGTTGCAGATATCATAGGGGAATTCATTTTGAAGGAATTCAAGGAAAAGTATGTCACTGAGCATTACCTAGACCAAAAATACCAAGAATTCATGGATCTCAAGCATAGACACAAAACAATATCTAAGTCTGAGAAGGAATTTGCTCACCTAAGTCAGTATGCAAAGGCAGTGGTAGTGACTGAAGAAGACTGCTATAAAAAGTTTGAGAAAGGGTTAAACTTAGATGTCATACAATAGGTTACTGTTACAAAGATCCGAGACTTTTCAGCCTTCGTAGTAGCCTATCACACTACAAAAATGGTGAATAAGCTTAAATATAAGTGAAATAGCTTTAAGAAGAGATCTTTTGGAAATGGGCAAGGTTGTTCTGGGTATGTATCTGATAAGAAGCATAAGAGTGGTCAGTCTAGACAGTATCAAGGCAAGTAGTTAGATCGATCACATAGGTCGATACAAGGTTCTAAAACATAGACCTAAGCACAGACTCAGACTTCAGTTGGTCCCAGATCCACTATAGGTAGTGCTATGACACCTGTTTATGAGACTTGTTATAGGAGACATCTAGGTGTACATTAGAGACTCATACTAGGATCTTACTAGGGTTATCGCTCCAAAGATCATTTTTAGAAAGATTACCTGGTAAAATCTTATGTTTCTTCACAGAAGTAGTATAAGAGAGATACAGGAGGAAAAGCTCAAGCTAGTAAAAAAGACAAGACAAAAAGTAGAGCTCCAGTGAGGTAATATGCCATACAAGCTAGAGAAGAGGTAGAGGCCACTAATGTTATAATAGGTACATTCCATATCTTTGATTTACCTACTTTAGCACTAAGAGACCCTGGGTCCACAAATTCTTATATCTGCACTACATGGGTTTTAGATCAGGGTTTAGAACTAGATGACCTTATCATTGACATAATGGTTAGCAATCCAATAGGACAACATGTTATAGTGAGTAAAGTATGTAGAGATTATCCATTGTTAACACAAGGACAAGTCTTTTTTATGGATCTCATTGAATTCTCATTTAATGAGTTCGATCTTATCTTAGTCATGGATTAGTTGTCCTAGTATCATGCCATGGTGGATTGTAAGAAGAAGAGGATCACGTTACAGGCTAGTAATGGGTCAAAAGTGATGGTGTTAGGTAAAATATTAGATTACATAACTAATGTAGTATCAGCAACTGTAGCTAGAAGGATGATGTAAAAGGGTTGTAAAGCCTATCTTGCTTATATGATTGACACCATAAGGGAAACAATAAAAGTTTGTCCAATTCCTATTATAGCTGATTTTTGAGATGTTTTCCTAGATAAGTTACCTGGTTTACCATTAGAACAGGAGTTAGAATTCGAGATTGAAATGATGCTAGGCACAACACCAGTCTCTATAGCTCCGTATAGAATAGATTTTATGGAGTCAAAGAATTAAAGTTACAGTTGCAAGAGCTTCTAAATAAGGGTTTCATCAAACTAAGTGTTTCAACATAGAGAGCATCAGTTCTATTTGTGAAAAAGAATGATAGTTCTTTGAGACTTTGCATCGATTATAGACAGTTGAAGAAAGTCACCATCAAGAACAAGTATCCTTTACTATAGATCCATGATCTTTTTTATCATCTTAGAGGGGTAGGTGTCTTTTCTAAGATTGATCTTATATCCTAGTATTATCAATTGAGAGTAAAAGAGGCAAACAAACATAAGATAGCTTTCAACACTAAATATGGTTACTATGAGTTCCTAGTGATGCCTTTTGGGTTAACTAATGCACTAGCGACATTCATGGAAATCATGAGTAGAATCTTTAAGCCATTTCTAGATCAGTTTGTGGTGGTCTTCATAGATGACCTTCTTATGTATTCCAAGAACCAAAAAGAGCATGAGAAGCATCTACGGATAGCTTTATAGGTTTTGAGGGATGAAAAACTCTAAGCAAAGCTTAGCAAGTGTGAGTTTTGGCTAAAGGAAGTAGCATTTTTAAGGCATATAACATTGGTAAAAGGTATGAAGGTTGATCCTAGTAAGATTCAAGTAGTCGTAAAATAGAAATAGCTAAGGAACACAACTGAGATCAGAAGTTTCTTGGGTTTAGCAAGCTATTACCAAAGGTTTGTCAAGGAGTTTTCCTTGGTTATAGCCCCTATGACATGTATTCTAAGGAAAGATGTGAGATTTGAATGGGATAATAAGTGTCAAAAAAGTTTTGGAAAGATCAAGGCTAGAGGCTATAATTTTAGTTCAGCAAGTGTCAGGGAAAGAGTCACAATATACAGTGATGCCTCATTAAATTGGTTGGGTTATGTACTCATATAGGATGGCAATGTTGTTGCCTATGCTTCTTAATAATTAAAACCTCATAAGAAAAACTATCGACACATGACTTAAAGCTCATAGCCATTGTGTTTGCTCTAAAGATATGGAGGCACTATTTATATAGAGAGAAGTGCTATGTTTTTACTAACCACAAGAGTCTGAAAATATCTACCACTATAGGAGGAATTAAACATGAAACAAAGGAGATGGATGGAGTTAATCAAGGATTATGATTGCCTTATTAACTACCATCCTAAGAAAGCTAATAAAGTTGTAGATGACTTGAGTAGAAAGCTTATTTTAGCTTTAAAGGCAATGCATGTTAGCTTGGAGCTATAAGATAATAGTGGCTTGTTGGCTGAGTTGCAAGTTAAGCCGAGCTTGATACAGACAATGAAGGATTCACAGAAAGATGATCAAAGACTTCAGAGTATCATAAGTATGATTTAAAAGGTGAAGTCTACTGAGTTTGTTATTAAGGAAGATGGTTATTTGTACTATAATAATCTACTATGTGTGCCAGATAGTGAGAATTTGAAACAATAAATTCTGCAAGAAGTGAACAATGCTCCGTATGCTATGCATTTATGCAATACAAAGATGCACTAGAATTTAAAGATGGCCTATTGGTGGCTAGGCATAAAGAGAGACGTAGCTAATTATATGACTAGATGCCTTACTTGATAGAAGGTGAAGGCTGAGCATCAGGTTCCTTCTAGTTTGCTTAATCTAATAGCAATACCAGAATTGAAATGGGATCAAATTCCTATGGACTTTGTGATTGGACTATCGATGACTAAGAACAAGCATGATTCTATTTGGGTAATGGTTGATAGATTGACAAAGTCTGCTCATTTAATTTCAGTCAGAAAGGATTACTCTCTGGGGAGATTGGTAGAGCAGTACATTGATGAGATAGTTAGGCTTCATGGAGTGTCGGCTTCCATAATTTCATACAAAGATCCCCGTTTTACATTGAGATTTTGGAGGAAGCTCCAGAATGCTTTGGGGACTAAGCTCAATTTTAGCATAGATTTTTATCCATAGATGGATGCTTAGTCAAAGAGAATCATTCAAATACTTAAGGATATGCTTTGAGCATGTGCCATAGAGCTTAAGGGTAGTTGGGATAGATATTTGTCATTTGTAGAATTTGCTTACAACAACAGTTAGCAAGCGAGTCTTAGTATGGCTATTTATGAGGCATTATATGGGAGACAATGTAGAACTCCCTTATGTTAGAGCGAGTTGAGTGAGTAGAAGCTTATGGGATAAGATTTGGTTAAGAATGCTGAAGAGAAAGTGAAAATCATCAGAAAATGATTGAAGGGTGCTTCAGATAGACAAAAATCCTATGCAAATTCGAAGAGAAGAGATTCCAAGAATAAAGTTGTCAATAAAGTTTTTCATAAAGTATCTCTATGGAAAAAGGTGTTGAGGTTTAGTAAGAAAGGGAAGTTAAGTCCAAGGTTCATTGGACCATATGAAATCACAAAACGTGTGGGTTCATTAGCCTACAAACTAGCTTTACCTCTAGAGTTGTAGTAGATTCATGACATGTTGCATGTCTCGATGCAGAGACAATATATGTAATGCTTGAAAAAAGTCATCATTTTGTGAAAAGTACTCCTGAGTTTGATATAGTGACATTTAGAACATTGAAGGGTCACATAGTAGCCAAAAAGGGGTATTAGTCAACCAAACTTTGACCGATTAGAAAGTGATAAAAAAGAGTGAATTAAAAATTTAGCAGAACTAATAAATCATTTCGAGAAAAGAGCTAATGAATAGTTACCTTAGTTAAGGTAGTTCTAGGATAGCTTTAGGAAGTGCCTGGATGGACCCGAAAATATCATACCCTGAAGCTTAAAAATTCTAAAGAGTCTATTGGAGAAGGAATTTTAATATTCCAAGGTCATTCAATATTTTTTTAGAATTTTTGAATTATGCGAATGAATAGTAACCCTAGCTCTGGAAGGAGTTTAGACTTGAAATTTTATGGGACCCTTAAAGGATATAATTGAGAATTTTTGGAAATGGAATCATGGTTTTTTGAAGTGCAAAGAAATTATTTGGAATTTTCAACACTTAAAAGAAAATAGAATTAATTTGGGCCATTCGATAGATAAGTGGCATGCTCGGGGCCACACACCTCACTAATACATATGAGTGAACATGTGTGCGTGTGTATCAGATGGAAGGAAGTCATCTTCCTCCCAAACCCTAAAGTGGCTGATGCCATTCACCTTGGCCACTATCCCCCATTTTTGCCTCAATCGTTGTCCTCTCACATTTAAATCCCATCATTCTGATATGCATTTTAACCTTCATGATGCGTGAAAGTTAATCCAATTGACAAAAATGTAAGAGGATGCCTAGAAAAAGAGATGAGAGCACTTAATGAATAGTGCACTTTTGATGGGTAAGTGATTTCTTCTAAGGTTTGTCATTTTACATAGAGAGTGTTTGAGGTGTAGATGTTATATATGAGGAGAGATTTCAGTTTAGAGCAATGGGCAATTTTGTAAAAAATTTTGAAGGATGAACCCTAATATGGCATATTGAGAAATAGTGGAGAATGGTGGAGGAAGATGGAATTGGTGGTTCTAGAATGGCTTTGACAAGACTAGATGCCAACTATAAGTGAATTTAACTAAAGCATGTGTTGTATGTTAGAGAAATGTAGGATTGAAGTCATGCATGTGTACGGAAGTTATGGTTGAGTAGGTATGTAAGGTAATGTGGATGTGTCATGTATGCTAAGATGTGTAATTAGAGGATATAAAATGATATGGAAGTGGGTTGAATGTGAAAAGTATGTGTAAGTATGTGATGTTTGTATGGCTGAGTGCATGTCATGTATGTCATGGTATATGTATGGGTGTATAGCATGAATGCATGGGATTTTAGGATGGTAACATGATGTATGACATGGAAGTGATATGGAATATGGAGATAATTGCATGGTTATGGGCAAAATGGTGATAAAAATATGATGTAAAGATGATGTATGTGGGATTGTCATTTGGGGACATGTCATATAATAAGTATAGTGTATAATGTTAGATGAACATTTAAGAAGTTAATTGGGATGTGTTATTTATGGATCTTAGGTTAGAGATGATGGCTAGGTATGATAAGATAAACTTAGTGTTAGGTGGAATGGAATACGTTAGGGCATAATGGCATAAGGTGAAGGAAAAGTGAAATTGACTAAGAAATTATTGGAAGGAATTACCAAAGGAATAATAACATTTATGTAAGAAGGCCTGTAACTATCTAAGGAAAGAAAAGTGGTCCATAACTGCCTCATAAATATAATTGAATAAAATGGGCTAATAACTATGTCCCATTGTCTTGAGCATAATTTAAATAAACACTTGGTAATAAAGAAAAATGATAAGTTGATTTAATTTAATAATAAAATTGTAGAACAGTGCTATAAAATTTCCAAAGTGCTGAAGAACAAAATTATATGTCAAGACAAAATATTGTTAATGCATAGATAATAAATGAGAAGAAATTGAAAGAACAAATAGATGATCACTTTGTGGAACCCAAATATAAAAATGGAGAGTATAATTGACAGAGCATTAGGTAGATCCACACTGCATAATTATTATAAAGAGTTCCATAATAAAATACCGAGGAAAACATCAAATAGTATAAGTAATATAGCATTATTACGATTATAAAAATAAAAAAAAGAACTACCAGACTTAGAAAACTAAACTAGTGTATTAGAATAAAAGAAAGAGATAATATAGAACCAAAGGGTAAGATAGTTTGAGACAAATGAGAGTAAGGTAAAACAGGCATACTTTGGTAGGAGAAAGAAATTAGAAAAAGATACAAAGACAAGAAAAAATAAAATTGAATGATATTAACAAAAAAATGAAACTTGAGTTGAGAATATGGGAACCTAGTGAAACTAAAGGGACATTGAATGGATAACTTAAATTATAAATTAAGCAACTGGACTAAATGAAGATAATATGTTTTTATTACGGATATCTAAGGTAATGGAAATAATGGTTATGAAAATAAATAATGTGGATTATAGGTTATTGGTCGAGTATATAATAGATAGGTTAGCCAATCAATTAGGAATTAGTAGCTACTAGAGGGTGAGTCTGAATAGATTTTAGCCTATACATGGAGGGTGCAGTTGTTGAGTATCGATTTAAGCTTGCACGCTTTAAGTATTGTGAGATCTATGTACTGATGTCTGCTATGCACTTATAGATATAGAGAGGTCCCATAGGGCTAATCCTTACTATCCACTAGATATAGTGCTTGTGATGATATGTATTAGGATATTGGGAGGTCCCATGGGGTTGATCTCTACTATCCCCTTTGTAGATATTGGGAGGACAACAAATTAATCCTTGCTTTCTACCTTTCTAATACTGGGAGGTTCTGAGGAACTAATCCTTGCTATCAGATGATGGTTATGTATAGACACCAAGCTTAAAAATGTGGGCCATTGTATAGCTTGGTATCCGTCCCATTGTCAGACCAAGTAGGTGCAACTATCGAGGCCCAAAATGGGGGCCATTATATAATATGATTCCCATTGTCCAATGATTGGGTGTTTTTCCTAAACCTTGAAGGTATAAATACAATATTTAAGGAACTTGAATGGATATAATGACATTAATAGAAGGACTAATATCTTTGCTATCATAAATGAGACAACCTATGAATAAAGTCAATAAGAACAAAAGATAAGCTATAAGAAGAGACTCAATAAACACATATACTTTTAGTAGGAATCCTGAAGAAAGTAAAGACCTAATGGAATTAAGATGGAGAATAAAAGCATACAGCAAGAGGTAAGTTATAGAAAGAGAATAAAATGTGAGACCTTCTTTAACAAACCTTGAAAGAATTGCCTAATTAAAGTAAGGAATATAGTACCCTTCACATAAGAAAGAATAAAGGGCTTAATCGGGTGAACTAACCAAGTAATGATGAAAATAAGTGGATAAACTATGTAAAACAAGTATGTTAAGTATTAGGAAAGTTAATGGCATAAAGGTATATCAATGTAAATCATGAGTAAGCAAGGATAGAAATAGCACCAGAAAACCTAGGTTAATGGTTCATATGATGTAATATAAGTAAGTTAATAAGTAGTCTTAAGGCATTACTCTAGGAGGGGCTAGAAATGACAGAAAATTCTAATAGGAATATTTAGGTAATAAGTAGATGATATTAGGGACTGGATTGTATGCATGATTGTTTTTACAATACAATGCATGTTTTGTTAAATTCACCATTAAATGTATACTCAGCATATTGATTGTCTGATGCATAGGCAATAGAGTTGGTTGGTGTGGTAAGGATAGCCAGCAGTCTAGCCGACGAATGTCTAGTATGATGATGTCCTATCAAATTATGATGCTTTAGTAGATAAAGGCACTCATGTATGTTGCCTTGGGTAGTTAGGTGATATGATGCCTAAAATGTTAGTATGTCAGCTTATAGTAGTATATAAAGAGCTCTTAGCTATAGTGAATAGCCTAGGTTGGTATTTGGGGTAAGATCATGCATGTGATTGTCATATGCTTGATTCACCATGAATTATTAAATCGTCTAAATATAATTTTCACACTGAATAGGAGGAACATGAGTGGAAGTTAAATGAAAGCACCTAGGGAAATCCAAGGATGGGTGACTTTTGGGAAGTAACATCTTTTGCTTGCTTTTTTACAAATTAGGTAAGGTGTGTTACATTTAGTAGTATCAGAGTGGGTTTTGGTGGTCTTAGGGAGTAATGCATTAAGTGCCTTAGGAATTTCTAGATGTGGATAGTTGCTATACTACTGGTAAGCAAAGATTGTTGATAAATCCTTGGGGGAATGACCATGTGAATTTCTTGGAAAAAGGAAATAATGGGCAAAAGTAATGGTGTTATGACCTCGTATAACCCTCTTCCTCCTAAGATGAGGCTATTAAAGTTTTTAATAAAGACATGAGAGATCAATAATGCTCTAATAAGGGGTAGTAGGCTTAGTGGATGGTAGGAATGGAATAGTAGGGTTAATCAAGCAAACAAAGGGTAGAAACATTTGGAAGAAGAAAGCATAATACCTATGCATATTGAATGGTGATCATAAGATGATTATAAGGCGACTTAGTTACCTATAGTCTTAATGTAGGTTGAAGGAGATGTTATCAACTTTTGAAGGGTATAGAAAGTTATAAGGCAAAAGCATGGGATACCAATATTAGTAAACAAAGAAAATATGAGAGTTAGGTAGAAAAGTAGGACTAGTGAGGTTAGAAATGAAATAGAAGTGAGACACAAATGGTTAACAGGATTGTGTCACAAGGCACATCATAAGAAAAGTGGGGATAGAACTGAGGATAAGAATCGGCTGCCAAAGTCCGTCAAGATGAGGGCTATTGCTTTTCCTTGATGCATTTATTATCAGCCCTGAGCATTGTATTATGTAGCTTAGGTTACATCTTGACATTTGCATAATTACATTATACATGACATTTTTTTCCATAATGAAAACTCTATGCATGTGTTATAAAAATTGAGAATGGCATGACAATAGCCCTGATACAAAAAGGACTTGAAAAAGTTCAGGAAAAGAGAGAAAAACAATGTGGTGGTAATAGAAAGTGTATGACAAGGAAACCATTAGTAGAAAAAGAATAAAGGCTAGTGTTGGTATAAATAGGTGAGTGTATGAAGGGTTAGAAATGTCAGGGGAAGAACCCTATGAGGATTAGTGGGAGTAGAATGATGAAGGATATGCTAATAGTTCGTAGTGAATATAGGCAGGCAGCCTATCACTTTGAACCTAAGAGGGGAAGTGGACTAAGTGGTTAGTGAATATGAAACATCCATAAGAAGGATGAAGTAGAGAAGTATCTGAGAGCAACCAGGAGATTAAGATGTTTTTTTAAATATTTAATGGGTGAAAGTGTGGTTAAATAATTAATTGGATGGAAGGACGGGGGAGTTGCAATGTGGCTTACATTTAATATGAGTAAGGAAGTCATTCTGGGTGAATTATGATAAGGTGAATCAGGGATAATGTTGATAAACAAGGAAAAAGAAACTATAACCCAGCACCTAAAAATCCTAGAAGAAAGTTCAAATGAGAAAGATCACCGAAGGAAAATTAAGCAAGGATATTACCTTGTAATGCCAAGATGGTATTAAAGATCAGTACTCAGTAACAAGATGGTGTGAATAGTGCAAATAAGATAGAGGACATTGAAATAAGCATGAGTACGTGAGAAAACTTTTGTAGTGCTTTATGTTCTAACTGTGAATAAAGTGTGAAAATAGGTGAGGTAGTTAAAGTACACTACTTAGTATTCCCCTAATAATGGAAAGATGATGGAATCGGATGTAATAGTGTTAAAAGCACATTGGGGGAGCTCCACCCATACTAAGAGTGATCCAAAAAAGGAAAATTTGCCTAATAAGGAACAAAGGTGCACTTGTAGAAGATTATATACAATTGCATACAAAGGTCTAAACCTAATAGAAGGAGAAAAGGGCAAAAATCTAAAAATGGAATGTGAAAGTAACTAACCATGCCACTACATAAAATTTTGAGGACAAAATTTCTTACAAGGGAAAGAATTATAATGCCTGAAAAAAATCATCATTTTTTGAAAAGTAATCCTGAGTTTGAAATAGTGACATTTAGGACATTGTAGGGTCACATAGTAGCCAAAAAGGGTATTGGTCAATTGAACTTTGAATGAGTAGAAAGTGATGAAAAATAGTGAATTAAAAATTTTAGTAGAACCAATAAGTAATTTTGGGCTGAGAACTAATGAATAGTGACCTTAGTTGGGGTGGTGCAGACATAGCTATAAGAAGTGCCCAAAGAAACCTAAAAATATCATACCTTGAAGGTCAAAAATACCAACGAGTCTATTGGAGAAGGAATTTTAATATTTCGAGG
Organism: Hura crepitans; assembly: GCA_948208565.1. NCBI lineage: Eukaryota > Viridiplantae > Streptophyta > Magnoliopsida > Malpighiales > Euphorbiaceae > Hura > Hura crepitans. Next base: position 12,153 of record CANXYI011709549.1, read on the forward strand.
TCATTTATTTTTATTGAAATTTTTGAATTACATGGGTGAATAGTAACCCTAGCTCCTGGAGGAGTTTTGACCTAAAATTTTGAGAGACCCTTAATGGATATAATCAAGAATTTTTAGAACTAGAATCATGATTTTTATAAGTCCAAAGAAATTATTTGGAATTTTCAAAGCTTAAAAGAAAATAGAAATAATTTGGGTCACCCGATCGACAAGTGGGATGATCGAGCCACACACCTCACTAATACATATGACTGAACATGTGTGTGTGTGTATAGGATGGAAGGAAGTCATCTTCCTCCCAAACCCCAAAGTGGCTAACACCATTCACCATGGCCACTCTCCCCTATTTTTTCTTCCTTCTCTCCCCTCTCAACATTAAATCCTATCATTCTTATATGGATTTTAACCTCTATAATGCTTAAAAGCTAATCCAACTGATAGAAATATAAGAGGATGCATAGAAAAGGAGATGTGAGAATTGATAAATAGTGCACTTTTTATTGAGTAAGTGATTTCTTATAAGGTTTATCACTTTTCTTAAAGAGTATTTAAGGTGTTGATGTTATATATGAAGAGAGATTTCAGTTTAGAGCTATGTGTAATTTTGTAGGAAATTTTAAAGGATGAACCCTAATACGCCATATTGAGAAATGGTGGTTCTAGAATGGCTTCGACATGGCTAGGTGCCCATTATTAGTGAATTTAACTAAAACATGCATTGTATGTTAGAAAAATGTAGGATTGAAGTCATGTGTGTGTGTATGGAATTTTTGGTTGAGTAAGTATGTAAGGTAATATGGATGCATTATGCATGTTAAGATGTGTAATTAAAGGATATAAGATGATATGGATGTGGGATGGATGTGAAAATTATGTGATGTATGTATGACTGAGTGCATGTCACGTATGTCATGGTATGTGTATGTGTGTATGGCATGAATGCATGGGATTTTAGGATGGCAACATGATGTATGACTTGGAAGTAATATGGAAAGTTGAGATAATTGCATGGTTATGGCAAAATTGTGATAAAATATGATATAGAGATGATGGATATAGGATTGTCATGTAGGGACAAGGCATATAACAAGTATAATGTATAATGTTAGATGAAAGTTTAAAAAGTTAATTAGGATATGTAGTTTAAAGATCTTAGGTTAGAGATAATCGCTAGGTATGATAAGATAAACTTAGTATTGGATGGTGTGGAAAATGTTAGGGCATAATGGCATGAGGTGAAGGAAGAGTGAAATTGACTAATAAATTAGTGGAAGGAATTACCAAAGGAATAGTAACATTTATGTAAGAAGGCCTGTAACTATCTAAAGAAATAAAAGTGGCCCATAACTATGTCATAAATATAACTGGATCAAATGGGCTAATAACTATGTCCTATTGGCTTGAACAAAATTTAAATAAACACTTAGTAACAAAAAAAAAATGATAAGTTGATTTAATTTAAAAATAGAATTGGAGAATAAAGTTGCAAAATTTCAAAAGTGTTAAAGAACAAAATTATGTTTCAAGATAAAATACTATTAATGCATAGATAATAAATGAGTAGAAATTGAAAGAACAAATAGATGATCAATTTATGGAACCCAAATATAAAAATGGAGAGTATAATTGATAGAGCATTAGGTAGATCCATAATGCATAATTATTATAAAGAGGTCTATAAAAAATACTAAGTAAAACATCTAATAGTATAAGTAATATAACATCATTACGATTATAAGAATAAAAAAAAGAACTACCAGACTTGGGAAACTAAACTGTTATATTAGAATAAAAAGAAAGAGATAATATAGAACATAAGGGTAAGATAGCTTGAGACAAATGAGAGTAAGGTAAAATAGGCATACTTTGGCAAGAGAAAGAAATTTCAACAAGATATAAAGATGAGATAAAAGAAAATCGAATGATATTAACAAAAGAAATGAAACTTGAGTTGAGAATATGGAACCTAGTGAAATTAGAGGGACATTGAATGGATAACTTAAATTACAAATTAAGCAAGTTAACAAAATGAAGATAATACGTTTCTATTATAGATATCCCAAGTAATGGAAATAATGGTTAAGAAAATAAATAATATGGAATATGGGTTATTTGTTGGGTATACACTAGAAAGGTTGACCAGTCAACTAGGGATTAGCAGCTGCTAGAGGCTGAGTCTGAATAGATTTAAGCCTATGCATGGCCGGTGTAGCTGCTAAGTATCGATTTGAGCCTACACACTTTGAGTATTAAGAGGTCTATGAATTGATCCCTACTACCCACTTATGGATATTGAGGGGTCCCACAGGGCTGATCCCTGTTATCCACCAGATATGTTATTTATGATGACATATATTGGGATATTAAGAGGTCTTATGGAACTGTTCCCTACTATCACCTTTATAGATATTGAGAGGTCCACAAATTGATCCTTGCTATTTGCCTTTCCAATATTAGGTGGTTTTAAGGAATTGATCCCTGCTATCAGACGAATGGTGTGTATAGACACCGAGGATTAAAATGTGGGCCACTATATAGCTTGGTATCGTTCTGATTCTTGGACCAAGTAGGTGCAGCTACTAAGGCCTAAAATGGGGGCCACCGCATAACATGATTCTTGTTATCTAGTGGTTGGGAGTTCTCCCTAAACCTTGATGGTATAAATGGAATAATTAAAGAACTTGAATGGATTTAATGACATTTATAAAAGGACTAATATCTTAGCTATCATAAATGAGACAACCTAAAAATAAAGTTAATAAGAATAAGAGATAAGCTATAAGAAGAGACTCAATAAACACATATAATTTTAGT
>CANXYI011709585.1:0-14133 GCA_948208565.1 Hura crepitans
ATATATATATATATATATATATATCCACTCGTATTCTTCATTTAGCATCTTGCCTCGAAGACATCAGTCTTATACAGAATAAAAAGTACACGACAAATACCATAAAAATCCAGACTTTTAACTAAATTTGAAACGACTATACTAAAACTGAAAGAGGAGAAAATCACTAACCTGAGCTTGAGCAGTTTCAATGCGGCGCCTGGCCAACGGGAGAAACCGTTGCAGGAGCGCATCAACAATCAGCTTTGCTGCGCTTCCTGCCTTCATCTTGATTTACTAACTACCCACGAACTACAATAACCAAAACCAATAGAAAAACCCATTCCCGTGAATTTCTAGAAAATTGTAAAACATCCCTGATTGATAGAAGAAAAAAATAGAAAAAAGATAGAGAGAGAGATTACTTGTGAATCAGAATTAAAGAGTGCAAATAAACAAACCCGGAAAGCAAAAACCTTCAAGGGTTTGGTACATGATTGCTTGAACTTGGAGACATTGGTTTTACTGAATTTTAATCTTTCTCCTTCAAGTATGTAAAGAAATGGAGAAAAAAGAGAGGAGGTATGCAGAAGCTAGCACAAAGAACACGGATCATCTGTTCTTCTTCTATCGATTTGAAAAATAAATTTTGATTTGATGCTAAAAACGCAATGTCGTTTCCTATGTATCCTGACACCAACTTGGTCAGCCTTCAGCAATTTGCTAGTTTGGTTTAGAATCTAATAGAATACATTAAAAATTAAAATTTTAAAATTTTAAAGCAGAACCAAATTTTTGGATGATTAGATTTAATAAATAGAAATTTTAAAAGAACTGAATTTAATACATTAGATTTTTATACATTTTAAATATTAAAATAATATTGTTGTAAAATTTTAATCAACTTCCTTCTTTTAATTTTACTTCCAAAATCAAATCAAATAAATTAAATTATTTTTTTAAAAAATTAAACTGAAAAACTTAAAACCAATTAACATAATTATTTACTATTTCGCTATATTTTTAATTTTTATTCGATTCCACTTAATTTTGAATTTAATTATATATTAAATAAAAATGCACTAATTTATCATTCATTTTTACTCCAAATTAAAGAATTTTTTCAAATTAATTTAGGTTACGAATTGTTAACCTAATTTATGTAAAAAAATATTACTATGACAAAGAATTTTTGTTTAAAACGGGTACATATATATCACTTATACAAACACTAAAATATTTTTATAATTATATTTAATTTTTATTAAAAAAATATTTAAAATAAAAATTTTATTATAAATTAAATAAAAGATTAAAAGATTTTTGTGAATTTTTGAAACAATGTACAACATGATAATTTTTCTAAACTAAAGATCCATTACTAAATAAATGAAAAAATTAATAGATTTTTGTACTACTGCAACACTAATTACACTTTTAAAGGCATTTAATGATGTTGAAAAATTGTATTTTTTGTATTAAAGTAGTATATTTTATAATATTATTTACTAAATATAAATTTTATTTATTTAGATTATTAAATTTATTGAAAATAATATTTAAGTTCTTATTTTAAATTTACATTATCTGTATAAACGAACAAAAAAGAAATAAAGACAAACAGTATCAAATGTTAAAGTTTAAAAGATGTTCAAATGGAAATTTTAGGCCGCACTATTAAGAAACATTTCACCCAAAGCATTTGATACAAATAGAAATTCAGTTTAAAGCATTTACAAAGATACAAACAAAACGTATTAATATTTTTCATACAAATTAATTATGCAAAAGCATATTAACATAATTATAAAAAAAATTATTACTTAAATTTAATTACATATTTTATAAAAGTATATGTATCTACTTTAATTAAAAATATTAGAGATGTTTAATGTACGTGTATTTTAGGTTTCATTTGTTTGAATATGCCTTGGAGACAATAAGTAATGAAAAGATTTCGTGTATATATTACATTATCATATTGTTTAAGACATTTTTAATTATTCAGTGTTCATATTAATATATGAATTTGACATATGCGCCTCCCAAATTGATTAATATAGTCGTTAGTATAAAATACACAACGTATAAGAACATGAATAGTTCTGATTTGAGATTCATATTTACATGCAAATGTGTTTATACTTAAATTATCCACAGCCACGGTATTAACACGATGGGTTGTTAATGTGGACATGCTAGCATATATTGTGCTTTTTAACTAAGTCAAGTAATAGTTCTTACAAGCCGTAGACACGATGATGTATAAAACTAACACGTGGATACTTGCTAGTGAAACAAGTGTATTGGATAATCTAACTATGAGAAAAATCACATAGATAACTAATCAATGTCAATGACATAATCTCATTGTAACAATAGTGCAAATATCCTTAAACTCGAGATCACTAAGATGTCTTAAATGTTGATTGTCATGCTTTGACAACGTTACTTATTCTCTCCCACGGCATTCATAGCTTGGCGATTGCACATGGCATGATGTATTTGACGATAATTGAGTGATCATCAACAGATTCAATACCCCTTATTAAAAGGGGATTATATCTCAATACCTCGTGTTAGAAAGTTTTTATTCAGAAAGTCTTTGACCAAAGCAATTTGTATATTTGAAAGAGTTTCCTTGATGCATCTTATAAATAAAAATTTTGGGAATGAAAACTAACATATTTAGGGCTTGATACAATGCGATCAATTTTGCACGAATTGACACAAAGTCCGTACTTAAAGCTAAATAAAATATAAAATTATAAAAAGAATTTATTACACGATAACTGTCTATAGAAATGTCAAAATCAAACCATTGACTTTCTAACACTTGGGTGGCCATGATACATAGCTAGATTCCTCTATTGATATGTACAAATTCAATTTTATTAATTGAGAATTAATAACGAATTAAAGAGTTTAATTCATACAATTATAGTTCAAGTAGGATTATAATTCACATTTTATTACCAATGTGCTTCAAAAATCCAAGAGGCCACACAAATAAGAGAATCGATAATTCAAGATAAAATAGCTTAATTGTCAATGACATAAGACGTTATTGGCGCTAAAAAAAGAAGGAGAAAATGGCCTTAAAGGACCTTAGGCCAAATGTGCATAGATGCCATGTGAAAGTTCTATGCGCATAAGGCATACTAGTGTGTTTATCTTATCATGATTTGGTCAGACACTAAAACCTATTGACTTGGTCAATCCCTTTAATTATTAAGGAGGTCCAAAAGTCTTTAATGAGACTAAAAACCATATTATATAGGCTATATAAACCCCGTGAGGTTGAAAATTAAATAAGATACAACCTTAACTGTGACACCCCTTACTCAATCCGGTTGTCAGGCTCGAATGAGAGGCGACACACTTGTTACTCCATTCTTGTAATGCTCAAAAATTCCAGTGTTACGAATAGTACTTCTCAGAACATGAATTTTGGATGGAAGTATTAATTATAACATAATTTTGGATGAAATTTGAAGCAAAAATGAAATCGTTTAGATGGTTAAAAGTGACAGTTAAGTTTTACGACAAGTTTATATGAATAGTAACCTAGTTTTAATTGAATCGTGAAATATTCAAATTTTGCTTAGAAAATTTTAAGATTGATACAACCTGATATCAAATATTTCAAATAATACGTTGGCATTAGAATTGGATTTTTGGATATTAGGAAGTATTTTTACTAAATCGGATAAAGATAAAAAGTTACGTTTTAATTAGTTTTTCACGATTTTTGAGCTCGGGTTTTTAGAGGCTTATGGGATATGGTTTAAATGAATTTTTTGGGATTGATTGAAGGAAAGAAAAAGGGGTTTTAGGTTTGAAAAGAAAAAGGAAGAAAAAAAGAAAATTGATTTCTTTAAAATACTACACACATATATATTGGTCAAATGTGTTTTAAAGAGTCAATATATGAATAGTTTTCATCAACCTCTTATTCCTTTCATTATTCAAAATCGACAGCTTCTTGATGGAGAAACCCTCCATTTTTTTTCTTCTTCCTTCTGATTAACACCAATCCAAGCCATTTAAACATAAAGTAAGATATTCCATAGCCTTTAAAGCCCAATTGTAGCAAGAAATCATGAGAAAACTAAAGGAATTTGACAGTTTCGAGTCTTGATAAATAGTAACTCCAATTTTATTGAGTAAGTTCTTTTGAGTTTCGATATTTTTCCTAGGTTCTCTAGGTGCCCAAGAGCATATTTATGTTGTCGAATTTGATTTTTGAAGCTCGTGTGATTTTATACAAATTTTCACAAAATGAGTCTATGTTTTATAATTGAGCTGGATAACAATCCGAAAGATAAGGGGAAAGAGAAGGTGTGATCAAACTCAATGATATATTTTGAACTTATTGTAAGTGTAATTATGGAAATTTAATGTGTGCGTGTGATTATGTATAATAAAGTGTATGTAAATGTGTTAAATGCCTATTATTGAGCATTGATGTATATTTATGTTGTTAGGTGAGTTATATGTTGTGATTATGATGCCTTAAATGTGTTGAATCATATGGTGGATGTATAATGGACATATGGCCGAATGGCCTAAGTTCTGCATGTGTATGTGAATTAGGTAATATTAGCATATGTGATGATTATACATGACTAAATGCATATATTTTATGATGATGGATATGGTAGAATGAATATTTTGGTAGGAGTGTGCATTATGGTTGAATGGTTGTATAGTGTAAGGATGCATGATTGATGATGATTATTAATGTATAATGGGATGTATGTATATGTATGGTGATTAATGAATGTGATATCATGTTATAGTGCATGGAACTTATCAAATGGATATTATGTGTATGTGTATAGGTTATGGCCAAATGGGATGCCATTTATGATATTGTTATTGAGACCACATGATAATATGTTATGCACACTATAATGAATATGAACATAAGATATGATTGGGGGTTTATGGCTAGAATTTCATGAATGGCATGATGTTATGGTAGTCATGAATGCATAACCATAATGAGTATGAGAATGTTGAATATGATTTATGGACATAATTTATGATAATGTCCTAATGGGTATGTTTTCATATTATGTAACGTGTACATATGAGCTCATGTGAGCACATAGAGATATTCATGATTATGTATGTTGTATGCATATGATGTAACCTAACGAAAGCATAAAGATTTATAGTTTCCCAGTTGGTCATTTGTTGGCCTAACCATCATTAAAAGTTTACTTAAGCTACTTAAAATGGTGAAACCAAGAAAATAAAATTAGTGATTAGCCCGTACAAGTTAACAAGCTAAATGGATAAGTTGACCGGTTAACTAGGAGTGTACCAACTACTAAGGTACTTATGTACCTAATGTTGTAACCTACAGGTCCTACATAGATTTTTATGACCTATGGGTCTTATAATGAGATTTTTTGTGCTTTTATAGTCCTAATGACCTTCAGAATAGCTGGACTTTTATAGTCGTGATGACCTTCAAGTTCGGATAGCTAGAGTTTTAAAGTCTTGATGACCTTCAGGTCTAGATTTCTAGGCTTTTGTAGTCTTAATGGTTTCAATGGCTCGGTGTCCCCGTTATCTACTATAGTCATGTGTTTTATTAAGTAAGGGCAATAAATATGTTAAATGATGAAATTCATTAAAAATGCTAATATTGAGGTTCTATAAAGCCAATCGATGTTGTTTATGATGATATGCATGTTTATGAGGTTAAGTCATTACTAAGCTTTTTGCTTGTTTTAAATTACATTCCGTGTATAAATATACATGATTGCTTATTATTATACTGTCATTATATACATATAAGTGTGATTGTGTAAGCACTTAAATTTCCTTGATTACACCACTAAGCAAGTTTGCTTAGCGTATCATTTTATTTGCAATACGTAGATTGAAGAACTAGATTAGAGTCAAAGACTCATAATTGTTACAGATCAAGAGAAAAACACTTCTTGGTATTTTTGTTGATTTGTACATATTAATTATGTGATGTAATTTATTAGTGGCACTTATATGTAACATGAGACGGATTAGGCCTAATTTAGGATTGTAAACGTTTTTGAAACTATTAAAGCAAGTTAAATTGTATTTGCATACTTATATAATATCTTTTCCTGGTGCTTGAATTGTGTTTTGTGCTGATGGATGTTTTAGAGTGATCAAAAGATCACATAAGTTGAGTTTTGAGTTTTATTGAATTTTAGATGTGTTTTTTCTTATGGGGGTTTACTATTTATTTTGGGATAGTATCCCGGTACAACCATTATATTGTATGATTTTTGACATGAGGATTCAAGAAATGGTTTTAAAATGATAAGGTAGATTTTTAGTTATTCAATTAAAGAATTTCAAGACTTTAATTTCAAATCAAATATGTTTTAAAAAGGTTTTAATTTATTTGGATTTTTTAAGTAATAGTAAATGGTTAAGTTCGGATAGCACATTGTGTGCATGCTCCTTATTCGGGTCTCGTGACTGGATCGGGTAAGGGGTGTCACAATTCCTTGCTATATGAGTTATTTAGAACATTATTTTATTACTTATCAACTCTTTAAATAATGGTCATGATATAATTCTTTATACTAATTTCACTTACACAAATTAGGATTAACTGGTACTACTTGGGATTTTTGTGCTTGAAATCCGACAGCATAATAGTTGTCCAATGACATTAGTTCAAATAGTAACCAATAAAAAATCAACACTTCTATAACCCGGCATATCATCACACATCAAACCATGATCCTTCTGATCATCTCGTGTTTTCATCACACACAATTATCACATTAACTCATCAACATCCCATAATATATCTCATTCACACAATAGCATACATGCATACATATATGTGTACATAGGGAATATTTAATAAGGTTATAAAACTAATCCCTATGCTGGTTTAGGCCTAACCCATACATTTACATGTGAGTGCTCTCTACACTATACAATACATCACATATTATGTACAAAAATTTGTACCCAAAAGATGGCGTCGCCTTGGACTAAACTGCTCTTCTTAAGACTAGTCCTCGATCCTTTATCTATTACCTACGCATCGCAAACAACGATGCACTAAACATATAGCTTAGTGGTGTATTCAATGAATTATACTTAAACATGTATATACACATGCACCATGTATCCATAATGGCAAGATAGATTATACCCAGTTTTTATGCCATTTCTCAATTACATACAAGTAAACAAATTCAATTCCAACTCATTTATAGTCTTATTATTAAATGTACCACTTAAACAACATATTATATTTCTTTATTTTACCATATGATTTTTAACCTAGTTATTCACATGTCAAGTCCATATTATAAAATCATGCCAGTGATTAAGACTCTTAAACATCAGTTTATTTTTACAGTAACATACCATATTCCTATTGACCTCATAACCTTACCTTACTTAACATTCCATATCATAGATATATATTTGCTTATTGATAGATTTCTTACCGATGGATCATATTTATACTAGTTATTTTAGTTTCCCATTTACCTTTATATGTTACCATTATAATACTTATAATTATCCTTCTTTTATTTCAATATATTTATTATTTAACCTATATAATATATACATGCAAGTTTTAATATCTAATACATAATGGTTAATTCAATCCTCACCGTCTCATGTTCCAATTTATATATTAATCACAATCACATTACGTTTACTTTATTCCATTGTACTCCTTTATTCAATTGTCTAGGCCATATTCAGCAAATGTCCATGTCCAATACTGGATAACGAGATATAAATCTCATCTATTGTCTAATGACCCATATTTTGGACTTACAGCGGTTGCACTAGCATGATATATGTGCAGTGGTCTTATGGACCTACGACTACTACACCAACATGATATATATGCGGTGGCCCTGTGGACATACGGCTGATGCACCTATATAATATTTGTACAGTGGCCTTATGGACCTACAACTACTGCACTAGTATGATATATATGCAATGGTCCTATGGATCTATAGTTGTTGCACTAGCATGGAAAGAAATTGAAGTGTCTTAGCAGCTGCTACCTATCCATAATTGACCCGTCAACCTAACCAGTCTAAATTGTTCAGCTTATATGGGCTTTCCATATTTTCCATTAGATTCCATACAAGTTCACTTATTTTGTATGCATTCGTATATTCTTTATTGTACATATATATCCATTCAGTTAACCCATTATTTGATCATTCTTTTTTATCCTTTTTTATGTAGTTTGCATTTCTCATACATCGACAAGTTAAGTGAGTGACTAATTATTAAGTTATGAATGGTTATTTCGATACCATTAGTATTTTTCTAAACTACATGTATCTTATTCCTCTTATCTTTCTGCATTCTTTATTATTTTACGTGTTATCATCTTATCACCCATTATCCCTTTAACTTCCATTAGCATTTATTATATGCACTTACATTCCTATGCATCATCACCTTTATGCTATAATGCACATTTATAATCCCATTGTATTTCATATTTCTTGTATGCCAAAATCATTACAATTGCTAATTACTACTTAATTTCATAACACTTACCTCATGACCTTTATTGTAACCATTCGGCCAACTTGAGCTTTAATATAACATAAGCATTACAAATTATATATGCTTCTTTATTCATTCATACCAAATATCCTTGTCATGTATATAGCATGCATACATCAATCTCACATTACGTCATGACATTCACAAGCATATGTATGTACATACTACTAAATAAACTCATGCAACGTTTTATTACTTATGCACACCCTGTATACTTTAACTTCTCATGCCAACAATGCACATGAATAAAATTTATATATGATTTTATTAGTCATCCTTATGTACATTACACACACTTAAGTCATATGTCTTATTATGTCAATTCTTCCATCTAAACACTTAAAACTCATACATATTATCTTATCTTTCATAATTCACCTTACCTTGATATTTCCATACTTAACTTCATCCATAAGCATTTATTTAATCACTATTAACTCAATGCACTCATATTCATGTTTCATGTATCCTATTATATCTCACTTTACTTTAACCTTATATGTGCCTAATATATGTATTAACTACTCACATTACATCATTACACACATGCATCCAATTCCATCTAATTTCCACTTCTCACCTCAATCATGCATTCAAATAATCACATGTGATTATCACTTTAGAGTATATATCATATATCCTTTAAATTACTCATGCATGGTCAATAAGAATATAAACATACCATTCAGCCATAAGCTTCCACATACATATATTTTCGTTCTTAGCTTATATTATGATTTGATCATTCACTTATCATAAACTCACCCTTAATTTCAAATTGCTCATACTTACACACATTAAGCATACCACTCATGCTAGCATACACATACTGAAGTTACTAACATAAGCAAATCCAATTCTCTTTTGCCTAATTTCTATTCTACTCTTCAATTAGAATCTAATTAAATTTATTTGCTCATTATCTCAAATTATACACTACACATACTTTAAATATTCAAGCATAATCACTACACTCATACCTTTAACTTTCAACCATACTACACCTCTATGCTTAACAATTAAATCATTACTCAATTTGCATCCAAAACATGTAAAAGACATCATTTTAGTACTCTTCTACCATCAATTATAATTTGTACATATTTATATATATGAATTAGGTAACTCACATACACATACGCACACTTGAAATATTGAATTATGCACATCCATAGTATAATTCATTGAATATACTTACTATTGCGATTCTAAGCTTCAATTAAGCCTCCTTATCACTTCTTTTTGCCTCTTCCTTGATTCCTCCTTAAATTCTCTATGAACATACACATATGTCCTCAAGAAAAATTCTAAATAAATTCCACATAACTCTAAACTTGAAATTGGCATTAGAAACATTTAATTGACATCCAAATACACTAGGGAAAATTACTAAGTCTTAAAATTCATCACTTACATACATGGTGGGCACTATTCACATAAGTATCTTTTTCATAATTTCTTGCTTTCAATTAAAGTTCTAGGAGGTATGGAGGGTTGGATTGTGGTGTAAATTAAATGTAAGAGGCTTGCTAAGGTGGCTTGATGAAGGAAAGGAACTTTTCCCTTTAACGGCATCGGGTTAGAGAGGAAGAAGAAAGGGGAAAACACCTCACTCCTTTGACCACTAATGCCATTTGACCCCTTTTATAACGAACTTGATCAATGGCTCCCATTTGGTCACATGGCAATCCAAGGGTTGAGAATAATCTTCACCCTTTTATATTTCTTTAAAATTATTTCTCTCATTTCCAAACTAAATTTAATCCCCTTTTTGTATCATTAATTCAGTAAATTCATAACTCATGAGTCCTAAGAAAATCGCATTTAAAAACTAGGAGGAACTAATTTAATTAAGCACTTTAATTCTTACTTAATTTTTATAAATCACTTATCGATGTCAAAAAATTCCAATTCTGTTACCAATGACTTATTTAGAATTTTTGAGTACTAGGTTGTGCTACTTTTGGGTCATTTTGAGCATAAATAAAATATTTTATCGTTCAATTTAAAATAGAATACTATTCACGGAATACTGCTGTAAAAACTTTAGTTGCATTTTTAATCACCTTATTGGCTTTAATTTCACTTCAAACTTTGCCTACAAATACTTTAAAATATTTAGTTTCATTCGGTTCAGTTAATGCACCCGAGTCTCAGGAAGCACTATTCACCCTTCGAGAAAGCAATATTCACTATCTTACTTCTTATTGTTCATTAACTATCCAAACAACCTTATTTACATACCAAATTATAACCCCAACTTGTACGTAACACATACATTCATTCTATAAGAAAACTCTAATCACGTCCTGAGTGTCACTATTGATAACCTCGAGTTTCCATACCAAATTATAACCCCAACTTGTACATAACATATACATTCTTCTATAAGAAAACTCTAATCACGCCTTGAGTGTCGCTATTGATGACCTCGAGGTTCATTATTCGTAACCTCGATGTTTACTATTCACAACTTGAGATTTTCGGGCATTATGTTAACATATTTGGTTTTCTCCTCATCCAAAAGCTCTACCCAAATTCTCTTTGCTAGCATGTAGGGTATTTGGTTTTTGCTATTCTTCTATGTTAGGTTTTTGAATTTCTAATTTTTCCATGGATATCATTGGAGGCAATCATAATTTGGTTTGTTGTGATTTGCCACAATTCGACAAGAAAAAAACAAGTGAGAAAAAACTACATAAATAGTAAAACTTTTTGCATCATCTTTTTAATACTTATTGATTTAATATAAGTTGATCTTGAATGAGTTTTAAACTTTTTAATTTCCTACGTGCATATGTATAGGATACACATTTTGAACCCTTTAACAATCGGATAAAGTAAATGAGATGTTAATAAGTAAGACAAAGAAAGGAAAAAGAGGATAAAGTAAGGTAAAATTGGTGTTTGTTCTTAAAAACTATTATAAATTACCTCAAATTATAACTTTATAACAATCAGCCCTAAATCAAAAAACATAATAATTGATTCTTTTACCGAAAATATAGAACAATTATGTTTCTAACTTTTATAGTATTCAATTTAAAAAACTCCTTTAAAGCTAAGATTTTGTCAAATTTCATTCACTTTTTATTTAACTAACTAATTTTTCAAAAAGTTATTAAATTTAAATAATTTTAAACAGTATAAAAACATTTTCCAATTTATTACATTTTTAATAAGTTTAAAATTTTTATTATAATTTGTTGATTTTTAATAATTATTTTATAAATAAAATTCAAATTCTTTAAATAATAATATATTAAAAGTTAAAATAATTTAAAACATAGTATTCTTAAAATAAAATTATTTTAAAATAATGCATGATAAATAATTTCTTCAAGACTCAATAGAATATAATAAATTTTTAAAAATTCAATAAGAAATTAGGTGTACTTCCATGATACGTACAAGCAAATTTTACTACCAAAATTAAATAATTTAGTGACCGACATAATCAGTTGATAACAACATATAGCGATTGATTTTTGCCTTTTAGCGAATGATTTCTATCAGTTACTAAAACCCTAGTAGCTATGAATTTAGCAACTGAATGTTGTCAGAAGCTAAGATTTAGCAACTGAAATAATTGGTTACTAAAATAATAAAAAATCAACTGCTAAAGTTGAATTTATTTCGATTGTTTTTTGTATTTTAACAACAAAAAATATGTCCTATTGGTCCCTACCAATTTCATTAATGATTTATTTAAAAAAATATGATCAATTTTTTGGTCGCAATTTCTTAAAAATTTTCTTCTAAAAATTTAGTGACACTTAATCAGTCATACGCTATTATTATACCTAAAAAAATAAAAAACTATATTATAAAAAAATTACGGACAAAAATTCCATCCTATTATAATCCATTTTAAACCAAAATTATTGTTTTATAAAAGTTAGTGCTAGCTATTAAGTCTAAATCGGTTGTTATTTTCAATTTTTTTCAATACTCTATCCTATTCTTAAATTCTTATTTTTCCAGTGAAGAATTAATAATCAGATTAAATTTACTAAATCTCATCAATTTTAATATAGATATCAATATACATTCACCCACATACTATAATATAAAAATTAATATTAATAAATAAATTATACAATTAGAATTTATTGAATTGCAAAAATAGAGTATAAACACTAAAGCACTTTCTTTAGCTATCAGCTACTTATATCTATTAATAATTTATTAAAAAAAAGATATTATATGCATATTAAGGCTCACAGAAAGTATAAATAACTAAATCACAAACCCAAGAAGAAGAACTTCTAAGGATAAAGGTTTTAGAAATTCACTCAAAAATCAATATTCCAACCTTTTCTTGCAAATAAAAAAAGTAATGTACAAAATAATATAAAGAGACAAATAGATATTCTAACTAAAATTGTTAAAGTCTAAAATTCACAGCCTGACCAATACGAAAAGAAATCATGAACAGAACTGACCAATAAAATTACATTAAAGTTTATTAGAGTTATACAAAGCTGACCAACAAGATTAAAACAAATAATCACAAAAAATTAAAATTTAATTACTTGATGTTAACTCCAACATTAATACTGTAAAACTGTGACATTCCTCTTGACCCAATATTTGTCCCGATCATGTCATTAAAATCAGAATAAGTATGAGAGTATACACAATAGGCAAATTTAAAAATTAATAAAATAGAAAATAATATAAGCTTTAATAATATATTGATTTAAATAATATATACACACACAAATTAATAATTTATATTAATATTATTAATATTTCTTACGATAATGACATTGTATTATTAATTATATAATTTAATATGAAGTAATTAAATAAAGTGTTTAAATTAATTAAGCATTAAAATTTTTATTTAATTGGTATTATATATTAATTATTAATTACTAAATACTTTTTTAATTATTAATAACATTGTGACACAATTTATTTATATTAATAGTAATTAAAATAACTTTTTAAATTAATTAATTATATTTAAAAAATTAATTAAAAATAATATTAAAAAATTCACTACTATAAAAAATAATTGCTACCAAAATAGTGACCAAAATGAATAATAAATTTGGTAACTACAATATTTCAAAAAAAAAGTGAGGTAAATATTACTTATATTTTAGCAGCCACTCATTTTCGGTGGCCAAATCGGTCACTAAATTAAGTAAAGAATTCTTTTAAATCATAGCGACCGCAAAAATCGGTTGCTATGAATTTCTGAGCAAAACTAATATTAGGACAAAATTTCGGTTGCTAGAAATTTGTAGAAAATTTTGGTGTTAAATTTAGCAACTGATGTCATAATTGACCGTTATATTTAATAGAATTTTTCATTTTTCACTCTTTAGCTATTAGTTTTGATATCGGTTGCTAAATAGCAATCGATTAGTTGATCGCTAATATCGGTTACTAAACTGCATATTTTTAATAGTGAAAGGTGAATTTTATAATAAAAATTAGTAGCATTTCATGTAAAGAAAAAACAAATATGCACTTTGAATTTTAATTCTCTTGATTATAAAGCTTTTTAACATTTTCTAAAAAAAATTTATATAGTGACATTTACGGGTGCTAGTTAAGTACTCTAAGACTCTT
>CANXYI011709597.1:0-13549 GCA_948208565.1 Hura crepitans
GTGTATGATGCACAAAAAAAAAAAAGAATTTATGGGACATATATATTAAAAGAGTGGTAGTTGCCTTAAATGGTCAAGTGTGGATGGTATGACTCATGAAACATATGTTAAACTATTTTTAAAAGTAGAAATTCAATAGACAATGGTGATGGCCCATACAAGTATACAACCTAGATTGTTAGGTTGATTGATCAACTAGGGACATATAGCAGCTGCTAGGGTGCTTAGATGCATATAGGCTAGTGTAATTGCCATATGGACTACCTGAGCCACTGTACAATGGTAAGCTAGTGCAGTAGCCGTAAGGACTACCATAGCTACTGTAAATTTGGTATGCATATATAGATGCCATCAGGCCCATATGGCTACTGTACCATACAGGTGCAGCCATCGGTAAGGTCTAAGGAGGCCACTATACATATATGTGGTTGCAGCTGCCTTAAAGTCAGAAATATGGACCGCTTCACATCTCATGAGACCTATATGGTTGAGATCTTGATATCCAATTTCTGGAGTTGTCTCTTATGTATTGGCAATGTAAAAAAAGTGTATAACATGAATAAAAAAAGTTTGAAGCATGTAAAAAAACATATCAAAATAATAAATGTTAGGTGTAACTAACCCCCTTTTTTTATTAAAAGATTAGGAGCCACCATCAGTTATGATGAGTGCAATTAGACATTGAATGTTGGCCTACATGTTATTAGGTTCAAAGGTCTTTATACTCGTGGGAAAGGTGTTATGCACCACACATCGTTCTTGATTAGGTCATCTTGCATAATGATATAATGCTACATTTTAAAGCTATTTTTCGTAATAAAGAGTGTTTATTTTATAGGGATTGATACTGATTTAAAAATAAACTTGATTATAAAAAAATTACTTTTAAGAATTGATATTAACCTTGAATTTAAGTGTGAGGCATATATACCTAAAAAAATTCATACGACGATCTTGAAAGATATATACAATAATTTTAATGATTATTTTTTAGATCCAAAAAATTTAGACAATGTTGACTATTTTTACAAGGCTATTAATTTTATTTTTAAATAACTTAATTTATCACAAGTTTATATTGCCTTATTTTAATAGAAGAATTAATTTTTATTATCTCTACAAATTGATAATGTGTCCTTAATAAACATTTAATACATGATTTACTTAATATCCTAATTATATATTTTTACACTTATTATAAAATTTTACAAAGATGGAATTTTCTAAATAGAATCCATAATAACAAGGCACTTATTACTGCAAAAACAAATATATTAGCACGATAAAAAAATCCTAATCAATTAAAGTTATGACTAAAAAAGTAAATATTCCATTAAATTAAATTTTATTATTTATCATACCTAAAAAAATGGAATTTGGGATACCCTATAAAGTTTGTACGTAATACTTTGATCATGAATTTTCTCATGTATAGCCATATGTCATACAATTAATTTATAGTGTTTTTTTAGAATAAACAAGTTATCTATTATAGGCATATAATTATATATGTTTCAAGATAATAAGATTAAATTTTATTAAAAAAAATTTGTTTCTAAAGGTTATTGTATTTAAATGACATTATTTAATGTAATTTCGTCATCAAATTTTTTTTTACGCTTAAAAGGGGCTTATTTAATTATTATTTTTTTGAATCCTAATAATATCTACTCACTTTTATGTCTTGATTTTTCTATCCTAAGTAAAAGGGAAGTGAATACATATAAAGTTTTACTATCCTTCATATTTACTTATGTTTTGATAATTCAATAATGTAATATAATGAGTTTTATGTAACTTATAGCAAAAGTTTATCCATTCCCTTTCCAAAAAGGGCTTTAATAGAATCAAAGTGAATAGTGACCCTAAAATATATTTTATGGATAAGGGTAAATGGATTACATGAAATTCATTATCCATCATCTTTTATTATTGTAAGAATGACTTTTTTTTTAATAATAGTATTACTTCGTTATAAAATAGGTAATCATGCTAATGTATGAAATGCTAAAGTAATTGTTTTTTAGAGACACTTTTTATTATTATCGTGATGAATTTTAAAATGGTCCACTTTTGTTAGAATTTAATTATGAAAAGGTAAAAAGATTAGTTATTGTATGTTTAATCTTATAAAGATCAATTGTCTAAAATTATGCAAAAGAAAACAAGCAATTACAATCACTATTTTACTATAAAATATTTCTATTTTTCATTGAAAATATTCGATTTGAATAATCACCAAGAAAAAAAGGTTATTATTACTATGGTGATTTTTTTTTTAAATGGTGACACCTAGTATTATATTTTTTAAAATGTGACAAACCATATAAGCAAAATTATGTAATTATAGACACAAATTTTATGGAAAATATTCCTAAACAAATCAATTTTATTACGATTATTACCTAATAAATCAAACTAATGCTAGGATTTAGAGTCATTATTATTATTATTATTATTATTATTATTATTATTATTATTATTATTATTATTATTATTATTATTATTTATCATCATCATCATTATAAGCATAGAGTTATTGATTACTACATCTTTATGTCATGATTGTGTTGAATCTGCTTATTAAATCATTGTTATGACATATGTATTCTTTATTGTAATTACCAATTTTTACAATTTATTTCAGGATTTATGGGGCATAAAAGTTTGGGGATCATATTGTAATTTTCGATTATTATGGGTAGAGCTGGGGCAAATTATTCAATATTTCCTTTCATTTTAAGATTCTTATATTCATATCTTTTCTAGAAAAAACCATATTGCTCTAATCTAGAATAATATTTTATGACAAGGGAGAGGGGTAATCTTGTTTTTTCTTTGACTTAACCTAAATATAAAATCCCTTTTTTTTCTCTCTCTTCTCTTCGTTAGCTGACTCTCTTCCTCTTCTCTTTAATCTCCTCTACCATACCTTCTTTTCTTTTTGTTTTTCTCACCACCATTATCTCTGTACAGAAACTCTTAATCTCCTCCCCCTTTTATTTTTTGTCCTCCATATTTCTTCATTTCTCTCCATTCTTCCTATCCTTATAGACTTAAAATCTCAGTCTTCTAGTGATTTAAAGTTCAATTGACAATTTTTATTTGATTTTCTAGGTGAATACTCAATGATATTATTCTTTTTGAGTCAGATCTGCCTTGTATCAAGGTTGTATCTTTTTTTTTAGTTATTTATTATTATTATTATTATTTGACAATATTCTTTTTTGTTCTTTAGATCTGTAAAACTATAAGTGTCTACTAAATGAAGGCATATCTAGTTGGGAAATATTGGATTTGTGACGTTTAACTTCTAATCTCTCTTTTAATGCTGACTTCATATATTTTCTTTTTAAATTTCACTTTTTTTATTTCAAAAAAATCATCTTCCTTATGCTTATTTTTAGCCTCTATTAGATTTTTGCTTCTTTTTTTTTCCTTAAATTGATGTGTTTTTTAGTTTATTAATACGATTTTTAGAAAAGGAGAAGGCTTTTTGAAATCTTTTTTTTCCATACTTATTAGTGTTTTGCACTATTGAATTTGCAGATCTATAAAAGATAACATTTATTTCTCTATGCTAGATTATTCTACATACTAGAGTGTTATGCCATTTTTCAATATAGTGTTTTTGTTGTTTCGGTTTTGTAGCTCTGTAAAAAAAAAAAAAGAAAACCTCTATTTTTTATTATATTATTCTACATGCGTAAATAATATATCATTTTATATATGATGTTTTTTTTATTCTTTCAATTTATTTTAGATCTATAACATCCTTAATTTTGATTTTCTTTTTTCTTGTTACAAGTTCCAGTTTTGCCATCTATTCGAATCTGTCTCACATATTTGTTAATGCATTTGAATATGTAGGCTTAGTGATCTTATGTTCAATTATATTTAATTATTATCATCACTTAAATCTATTGTTATTTTATGGGTATATGTTCAGAATCTATTGATATTGCTCTATATCTTACTATTTTTACTCTTATTTGTTTAGCTTATTCTAGGATCTAAAATCTTTATTGATCGAACAATTAGTTCCTCACTTATTTAGTCAATTTAATTGCTTTTCCTAATAGGTTTCCCTAATTTTTTTTATTTTAGGCCATTATTTTCTTTTCTAATTTCTTTTATTTCATATTTAAAATTTGTAGAGCTTTTTTAGGAATTATTTTTAAAATAAATTGTTTTGTGCCTAGTGATAAAGTTGAGACTCAAAGAAATATGAAAATTTCTATTTATTTACCTTTTTTTTATAGCTTGCTCTTTCAAAATCTATAATCGTGGATCACTTATATAGCGATTAAGTTCTTTGATACTGCAATACATATACTACACATGATTTTTACTACATGAGTTTTATGATGGCATTTGGAGATGCTAATGAGCTGAAAAAATATGAATGATATGCATGAAATCTAAGGGCAGACAAACATAATAATCTAAAAAAAAAACTTGATATAATCAAAATGGTGAGCCTTTTTAATACTAAAGGTTTTCACACTAATTTTAGAAAATGAATCATTACTGACCCCTTTTAAAACAAGCACTCCATCACCATTTTGTTCTTATATATATGTTGTATCTATGAGAGCTTCCCAAATCTTGCTTCTAGTATTGAAATCTCTTTACTTTTGCTCTAACCACCTCCCTTTTTTTTAATGTTATTAATTGACTTGGCTTTTATAATATCTAAATTACTGCACATGAATAGCACTCAATATGGAGCAAATCTCCTTTTCATTAATTATATCTAGATTTTAAGGTTGGATAAATTTTTTATCTAGAGGATAAATTCTTTAAATACAATTTTAACCAATTTTATTTTTGGTAGGTCTCTACAAGTATTAAATACCCCCTTCTTTTGAAAGCAGAGCTTTTTTATTTAAGTTCCATTCTTTTTTATTAGGCATGGGCCCAATTAGCTTGTAATAAATGGACTTTTGACTATATTTGGGCCTTCAAGTCTAATCTCTTTACTTATATGTATTCTTCCATTATTTTAGTTGTGATTGTAAGTCATATTAATTCAAAAATTAATCATGCCTTAAAATCAAATTGATTAAAAATTTGGGTTTTAAGCCCATTTATTTAACAGAAATAAAATCAAGCCTCAAGCCCAATTAGCTATAAGAAAATAAAATAGAGCCTCAAGCCCATTTAATTGACAAATAAAATCTGGCCTCAATCCTAACTAATTGCTAAAAATTAAATTGGGCCCTAAGCCCACTTAATTAACAAATAACATTGAGCCTCAAGCCTAACTAACTAAAAAAATGAAATTAGGCCCTAAGCCTACTTAACTACAAGAAAATAAAATTGAGCCTCAAGCATGCTTAACTAACAAATAAAATTAGGACTCAAGCTAAATTACCATACAAAAAAGTAAAATATAATTGGGCCTCAAGCTCATTTAATTAAAAGAAATAAAATTAGGCCTTAAAGCCAATTAAATAATAGAAATAAAATTAAGAGGAAATAAAATTGGGCCTTAAGCTTAACCTGTATTAGCTAAAACAAAATTAATAATTTGGCTTTCATTTTATTAATTGAGAAACAACAAACATTTTTCTTACCCTTTTTTCTTTAGGGCATATTTCATTATTTAAGTGAGTTTTTACTAGGTTTAATGTAATGCGGTTTTGGGACTCTTATTTGTATATCTTTGAAATTTGAATTTAATTCAATCATGACTAGAAAAAAAAGGGTTAAAAATCTAAAGATCTATAAATAATGACATTCAAGTGTCATGATGGGCTTACAAATATATAAAGACAAAAGTATAGTTATTTTGCAAACACATATATATTAAATGTAATGACAAATAATGATTAAGGCAATTTGTAAAGGTGTCATACTAGGAACAAATGACCTAAAACCAAACTAATATTTACTATTCTTATTGTAATAGAATATTTACCTAGATAAAGTGGGTATCTGCAACAACCACCTTTTTGCATTCTTTTAATGAAATTAAAAGTATGCAAAAATAGAGAAGCAAATTCAACTAAAATGAATGGAATTCATCCTTAATCAAAATAACTCAAGTTTCTAAACCTAATGAGTTTCCTAAAATTGCCACTACCTTTTAGGTAAACCATCGTTACTTGAAGTGGTTCAATTAGAATGATTCATTTTTAAATATCTCTTTACCGTTTAGTGGACTTTAAATGAGATTGACTAGTTTCATTTCTCCTAATAGGTTTTACCCCCTAATTGTTAAAACATTATTCCCACCTTCTAGTGTGTTTGACTAGAAAAGTCTAAAATCTTATCTCGACTTGAATAGTTCAATTTTCAATGTTGTTTCCCATCTTTTAATGGGCTCGACCAATAAGGTCTGAAATCCTATCTTCTCATTCTTTCGACCTGGATAGTTTGATTTCTAAAACGGTACCCCATCTTTTAGTAGGATTGACTAACAAGGTCTGAAATCTTATCTTCTAATAGGTTCGACTTGAATGTTTTAATTTCCAAAATGGTTCCCCATCTCATTGTTAGCTTGATTAATAAGGTATAAAATCATGTCTTCTAATAGGTTCGACTTGAATAATTTGATTTCCAAAATAGTTCCCTTTCTTTTAATGGGCTTGATCAACAAGGTCTAAAATCATATCTTCTAATTGGTTTGACCTAAATGTTTCGATATTCCAAAATAGTATTTCCACCTTCTTCTAGGCTTGGCCATTCAGTTTGAAATTCTATCTCCTAACAGGCTCAAGTTGAATGGTTTAATTTTTAAGATAGTACTCCCACCTTTGAATTCACTCGACTATTGTGGTTTAAAAAAATATCTTCTAATAGATTTGACTTGAGTGGTTTGATCTTTGAGATAGTAATCCCACCTTCTAGTGGGCTCAACCATTAGGGTTCAAAATCCTATCTTCTAATAGGTTCAACCTGACTGGTTCGATCTTTGAGATAGTAATCCCACCTTTTAGTGGACTCAATAGTTAGGGTTCAAAATCTTATCTCCTAGTAGGTTTGACATGAATGGTTTGATTCTTAAAGCGATATCCATACCTTTTAGTAGGCTCGATTATTTGGGTTTAAAATTTGATCTCTTAATAGGCTTGACCTGAACGGTTTAGTTTCCAAGGTGATATTCCTATCTTTTAGTGGGCTCAACCATTAAAACCTAAGATCCTATTTTTAAAAGGCTTAACCTAAATGGTTCTATTTTCAAAATGGCATTCTCATCTATTTCATTACAAATCCATCACATTATTTGGTCTTATATTATTATAAAAAAAGGTAATTTTTCCTCCACTTTTTTTCTTTTGCAAATAGCACATTCACATTATTTATTTCTAAACTAATGGGTTAGGCAATTCTGCTTTTTCATCTTTCTATGTTAGTCAAACATCTCACATTTCCTATGAACTTTCCTCTTATGACTAAATAGTACCATTCACATTACGAAGAATTTTTAGAAGATTATGGTCAAGATTCAAAGTTTCAATGATATTATTCCAAATGAATAGGCTTATATTCATCCCTAGGTCCACTCTTTATTGAATGATATATCAAAAAAGATGGATATAACATTGCCATAAGGACTTTTCTTTTCTATTCTTGTTCCTATTACACTCTGGTTTATGTTTGCCATTTTGCCCTAATTCATATTAAGAATAATCTTGCATCCTTTATCTATATTTATTTTATTATTCTTATTCAATAGGAAAATATATCCCACCTCTTTTGAATCAACACATTAAGCTTTGATATAGTGTTTTTAGTGTGTATCATAAGTAACGAATAAAAAAAAAGGAATTAGAATAAGCATAGTAATCTTTCAAAATGGTGGTAAATGATGACAACTCAAATTTATTTATTTGAGATCCATACATTGAGTATACGAGTGAACAATTTAAGCATAGTATCTTTAAACTATATCACTATTTATTTGTTTAAATAATTTGTCTCCATCCATTATGGCTAAAATAAAGGCCTCACCTGAAAAGGCCTTTTTTTTACTACATATGGGTCCTCATATTTAGCTGCCCATTATCCTTAGGGGTTCGAATATCATAAGATGATCTTCTTAAGCACTAAATAACCTTCCAAAAATTCTCTAGGCATCATCTTTTTTTCATGGGCCATCAAATGCACATTCGATATAGGTGCCCATGACACAGTGCTATTAATTGCTTTTTATCAAACATATTGAGCTAATCATATCATGTATTTACCCATTCATTATCATCCAGGCTTACCTCTAATATTATTTATAGACATAAAATTTTTACTTCTATTAGTAAGATAGCCTTCATCTCACATACCAACAAATAGAATATAGCCCCTTTAGATGTCCTAATTGATGTTTGATATCTATATAATTTGAATAGAAATACTGTGCCAATCTTTATAAATGGTTGCCATTTTTTTAGATAATCTTTTTTATAGTTTTTTTAGTGGTTTCCATAGTTCCATTCATTTTTGAGAGATATAAAGTTGAATTGTGATGAATAATCTTGAATTTTTTTGCACAAATATGATATTTCCTTGTTAAAATTTTTTTGCATTATCTGTGATGATCCTTTTTAGTAAGCCATACCTACATATAATGTTTTGCTTTAAAAATCTAATCACCACACCTTTGGTCATATTTGCAAATGATGTTGCTTCCACCTATTTAGTGAAATAGTCGATTGCTACGTAAATGAAAAGATGACAATTTGAGGCTTTTGGATTAATAGGCTTGATCACATCTGAACCCAACTTAGCAAAAGGCTATAAAGATGTCATTACTTTCAATGATGATGATAAAGCATAGATTTCATTACCATAAACTTAGAATTTATGGCATTTTCTTATGAATTGTATGCAATTAGTTTCCATTTGTAGCTAATAAGACCCTATTCAGAGTATTTTTTAGGCTAACAAATGTCCCCCTAAATGTGTCTAGCAACACCCTTCTTGCATTTCTTCCATGATCCTTTGGGCTTGTTTTTCATCAACACACCTAATGAGTGTGGTATCATAATTTCTCTTATACAACACATTCCCACTTAAGAAAAAAAAAACTCCCAAGCAATCATCTAATAGTTCTTTTATCATTTTCATTAGCTCTTATAGTATATGCCTGGTGCTTAATGTATTCCATGATATCATAGTACCATGATTTCCCATCAACTTTTTATTCTATTTTTGAATAATAAGCTTGAGTTCCACAGACTTCTATCTTGATTGGTAGCATTTTACCACAATCATCCAACCAAAACATTGCAGCAAATGTAGTCATCACATAAGTAATTTGATTTTCTATTACAGAGATATGTTCAAACTTAATGTATTCAAATCTGTCCATTAAACACTTGATATGATTTTGACAAGGGATCAATTTGATATCTCTGGTTCTTAAAATGTCATTCAACTGGTTGCAAACCAAATGCACATGCCTTATATTCTGCTATATTATTAGTGTATTCAAAGCATAACTTTGTAGTCACAGGATAGTATTTCCCATCTAGTGCTATCAAAATAGCTCTGATCCTATATCCTAATGCATTTAAGGCTCTATAAAATTTCATAACCCAATTTTTTGAATCATCCTCTTCTTTTCCTATTATTAGGATATCTTCATTTTGAAACTAAAAAATTATAGGACTCTTACTATTAATCACTTATTGTGCGAGGAGATCAGCTATTTTACCTCTTTTTATAACATTTTTAGTGATATATATTATATAATACTTACACAAAAAACATTTGCCATCTAGCTATCATCTCTATTAAAATACGCTTTCAATGATATATTTTACAATGTCTATTCTAGAAATTAAATATGTGACATGGTAGAATAAGTAATGCCTTTAACGATGAGCTGTCTATGATAACAATGCAAATGTTTTTTTAAGCAAGATATTTTTTATTTCATAATTGATGAATTTCTTACTGACATAATAGATGACTTGCTCATTTCCTAATTCATTTCATTATCATAACATAGCCTTAAAAGATAAGTCATTAACTGTAAGATATAATAACAAAGGCTTATCTGGTATTAGCAATTGTAAAACCAGTGGGCTTCTCAAGTATTCTTGATCTTATCAAAGGACAATTGGCATTCTTCATCCCATACTCTTAGATTCTCCTTCTTTAAAAGTCTAAATGTTGGCTCACACTTTGATGTTAACTTTGCAATGAAATGAGCAATATAATTTAACCTCCCCAAGAAGCTCCTTACTTCTTTCTTTGTCCAAGGGTTAGGTAATTCATTTATAGCTATAACCTTTTTTGGATCATGCTTTATTATTTTTTGGCTAACTATGAATCCCAAAAGCTTACCAAAAGTGATACAAAACATGCATTTTTTGGGTTTAACTTGAGTTGATACTTCCTCAATCTTTAAAATAATTTTCTCAATATTTCAACATGATATTCCTTTAGTTTCGAATTAACTATTATATCATTGACATAAACCTCCATTTACTTACACATCATGTCATGAAATAGGGTTACCATAGCTCTTTGGTAAGTTGGCCCCATGTTTTTTGGAACCAAAAGGCATAACAAAATTTCCCCTATAAAGTTATAAATGTGGTTTTCTCTCTATCATCCTAGAATAATTTTATCTGGTTATATCTAGAGAATCCATCAACAATTGAGAACATATAATGTCCACTAGTATTGTCAACTGACACATCAATATAGGGAAATAGGAAGTCATCTTTTGTACTTGCCTTGTTGTGATCATGATAGATTACGTAAATCTAAACCTTCGTATCTTTCTTTGGCACTAGGATGATATTTGCTACCTATTCTTTATATCTTTTTTGACTTTTAACAACATATTGGCTTTCATTTTTCTTAACTTCTACTTCATAGGCTTACATTCAAGTTTGATGGGTAACTTATACATTGCAATATCTATGATTAGTCTGAGCATATCTTTGTAGGACCAAGTAAAGACATCTTGATATTCTCATAACAATGTAATCATTCTACCTCTCAATTTAGGAGGTAGTTCTCAATTAACTTTTACCTCCTTAGGATTTTTTAAAGTCTCTAAATTAACTACTTGTATTGATTGTTGTTGGGGTTTCATGGCCTCTCCTTCACATTCGAACTTCCTTTCCAATTCAGGCCCTATTTCTATTTTGTCTTCTTTGAAGCTGCCTTGTGAGTCCACTTTATTTATTAGATTATCAAATTTGAATTTTGATTCATCATCATTTATCCTTTTTAAATGATTATTATTCCTGAACACATATGTGAATTTAAGAATAAAATTAAATAAATAAAATAGATTCATTGAACATGCATTTTATTACTAGGGCTAAAAAGACAAAAAAAGCCCATAAAAATGTTGTTGTCTTCATGGAAATTATTCACTATTTTAATATTTTAGTTTAACATGTCAAAATAAAAATAATTACATTAAGGAAGATGAGAGATCATAAAATTTCCAATTTTGCAATTCTTGGTTCATCATGCAAGGGCATATCAAATCATTCTTACATTCATCTTTCCTATCAATCATGTTGACATCTGTCAGTTTTGTGCATTCACCCATATCCATGACAAACCATCTGACGATTTGAAAAATGTCCATCATTTTAGGGAATTCTATTAAAGATAATTGTATCTCTAGGTTTTAGAGCTTTGCCAGCATTTTTTCCTTTCTTTCTTCTCTAATTTTTCTCCTAACTTTACTAGTGACCTGATATTCTAAGCCTACCCTATTAATGTTACTTTAAAGTTTTACCAATTCTCTTATACCTTGAAGCTCTTTTCCCAATCTGTGTCATATTTGATATCCTTCCCCTATCATCCTTTTGGTTACCATAACTATTGTCCTAAGGAAATAGGGCTCCACAATCTCATTGCCTACTAGGATAAATGTATTGTTCACTACTTCTAAAGATTTAAAAGAACTTTCTAAAGCTTCCTTAGTGGCTTTTATGTAATAAGCTTTGGCTAGCTTGGTAATTAAGATGTTTTCTTCCCTATATACTCCTATTAGCTTTCCCTCAATAATAAATTTTAGTTTTTTATGAAAGGATGAAGAGACTTCTCCCACATTATGGATCCATTATCTTCTAAGCAACATATTATATGCGGGATTTTATGTGCATAACCTAGAAAGTAACATTGAACTATATAGGTTACACTTAAATGGGTAACTCAATTTTTCCTATTACCTCTTTTCAAGTGCCATCAGAAGCTCTAACTATCATGTTGCTCATTTTTATAAAGGAATCATCGATTAGAAATTTGATCAATATGGATTTGGTATCACATTGAGAGATAAACCATTGTCCACCAGTACTTTTGCTATTGCATAATCCTTTCATTTAACATAGATGTGTAGTGCTTTGATGTGCCTTATACCTTCTTGTGGGATTTCATCATTAGTGAAAGTAATATAATTTACAACCACCACATTTCCTACCATATTGTTCAAATTTTATATAGATATATATGCTACACATGGGCTTCATTTAGTACTTTGAGAAGCACTTGACAATGCGACTCGAATGCAAGAATCAAAGATAATAGTGAAATGCAAGATGGTATTTGATTTAGTTGTTCAATGATCTTATACCCACTTTGTTTTATCAATTTTAAAAATTCACACATTTCCTTCTCAAATATTGGTATTTTAGTCTTGAAGGATTACTTATACTTAGTTTCCAAAAAAAGTCCCTTTATTGGGTTCTACCTCATTCACTTTCTTGCTATGTTCCAATTCTTTATTTGGTTGTTGATTCACTTTTTTGAAATGGCAACATCTTTCATTTCTTGTCATCCTATCTACTCTTGTTATATTTTCCATATCTTCCTTTGATGAATTTTGTTCCCCTTCCTAGGTAGTAATAGTACATTTATATTTCTATGGTACCGCTTTGGAATTTTTGTACAGGAATAGCTTTAGAGTTTCCAAAGTAATCCATGGTATTGACAGCTTAGTTTCCTCCTTCAGACAGCTATAAACAGTGATTAGAATTGGCATGCCTATTTTCCTTTCTAGCATTCCCACATCTTTGGCTTAATCATCAGTTAATATGAATTTTGCCATCTATGAGATTTCAAACTTGTTGTTTAAAGAATTTATCTCCCTTTTTCATATCTATTAAAGTTATCATTTAGGAATTAAATAGAGCTTCCAATATACATTTATTATGTACTATTGAGTCTATATTGGAACTAAAAAAATGTCTTACCTCATTGTGGATTGCTTCTACCTTACCCCCTTTATAGTTTTGCAAATGATTTGTTGTCATGCTTAAGAATGCTTAGTTTCTCTGATCAAACTTAAGCCATCCTACAGGTTACAAATTCTATACTTACTTCTTGAATGCAGTGCAATTTTCAATGTTATGCCTTATTATTCTTGTACGATATTCACTTCTAACATTCTGATCGTACCACTTTGGGATTGGTGGCATAAGTGGTTTCAATAGATGCAGACTGGCCAAGTTGTTTTGCAGTAGCGGGGGTAACAATTTTGCATTTGTTATTATCATTAGATCAAATTATTCATTATTTCTTCTTCGATTTGTTCCTAAATTGGCTTGTCCTTTTTTAGGTTGATGTATTT
>CANXYI011709796.1:0-11524 GCA_948208565.1 Hura crepitans
TGGTATATAATGAGGTACAACTTAAGTATGTTAGAGATATGAATTGGAAACTCTATTAATTACTTTAAAGATACTTAAGCATAGTGTAATGAAAAGATGGCATAATTGGAAATACAGGATAACTAGTAAGATAGAAGTAAATAGTATGTATAAAGTAATAGAACTTGCATGCTTCTATGATATAAACTAGATAACCATATAACCAATTTACAGATAAAGAAATACCTAAATATGAATGTCATGTAACTACTATAAAAATCTAAGTAAAGTTTTCCTAGTGGTTGTCCTATGAATAGTAATTTAGTTGAAGTTGAACTATAAAATATTTTAAAAGTGCCTAAAATAATTTTAGAATAGCATGACCAGATGCTAAAAAACTTCAACTAAGCCAATGATGCTAGAATTAGAATTTTATGACATTAGGAAATAATTTAACAAAATAAATTAAAGAAGTAATTGTTTAATTTAAATAGTTCCACTTGAAATTAAATTACAATTCTTTTAGAACACCTAAAACACCCATTTTCCAAATTATTGGCAGAAAGAGAGAATTAAAATGACATACTAAAATGAAGAAATTAATTTTTATAGAAAGAAAAGCTATAAGTTAATAATAGCCATTGATAAAACCATATGGCCAAAGTCTAACCCTTCATTCCCTAATATATAAGGGAATTTGCTTGTAATTAAAAAAGCAAAAAACACTTCTTATTCTTCCTAGTATTGCTAATGCCATAGCTAAAGCTCTCCCCCTCTCTTTTTTCTTTTTCATACCATTGCACAACCCTAATCTTAAATAAATTTCACCACTAATCAAGCCTTCACCATCCTTGGATGCTTGTTCTACTAAGAGTTTTTCATAAACAAGGGTAGAATTAGAGAATTCTCTCTTAACTGAATAGTGCCAAGTTGACTTGTAAGTGTTTAATTTTAAGTTTCATATTTTTTGGGATAGAATTCAATGCTAATTTGATATATCAATGCTTCATTACAAGTTTGGAGTGCTTAGGAATTTTTCTAACTCAATTTTAAATATGTTTATAGAGAAAGAAGGAATGTTGCTTAAGAAAGGGAAAGACAAGGCTTAAGGAGTGCATTTGGTGTATTTTGAGATTGATAGTAAGTACATTCAATGAATAATACATTGAATTGTATTTAATTTCTAAGTTCAAGTGCATGTCATATGTGTGTTGTATATTTTAATTATGGAAATACATGAAATTATGCTTGAATTAAGAATTTATGACCATAATTGATTGTTTAGAGCATGTTTAAATTGAGAGACTAATGAGAATTGAAAAGGGTGATGGTCAATTTGGCTAAAATATGTAGATGTTAGATTAGTGTGGTGTAAATGTGATTTAATGTGTAATTTTCTCAATTGTGTAACTGGAATGATGTTAAATATAAGAAATGAATTTTAATTGTATTGCATATGGCATTAGTGCTTAAGGCCAAATAGGAATGAGGTAAAGAAATGATGTTTCTAAATAATTATTAGTGATTCATATGGTATGTAGTCTTAAAATGGCCAAAGGATTAGTTAGTTCCATAATTTAGATTAAACTAGCCACTGATTAGGGATGGTGAAATGACATGTTTATGTTTAACCTAAGATAATTTTAAGCATATGGCTAAAAAATGATACACAAGATGTTAAATGATTGGCATGTTAATGAAATTAAAAGCATAAACTATTGTGAAGTCATAAATAAATCTTTTAGGAAAATGGTAATGCTTAATGTGAATGATATAAACTAATTGTCAGGTATACATAAAGCAAAAATAATGACAAGACAATGGAGCAATCTTACATTGAAATTATTTTAGCATAAGATATTTCAATAGGAGAGAATGATCATACATGAAAAATGGAATTGCATGATACTAGAAAGGATTTAAAGAAGTGAGAGGAATGATAACTCTTCAAGTATTAAATGTTCAATGATAACATGGTAATAAATTAACAAAGATGATAAGGTTCATATTAATTAGATAACCTACCAAAAAGGTTGACCGATCAACTAGAGACTTCGAATTGCTAGGAAACTAAAGTGTCCTATGTTTATGATGGGTGCTGCCATCAAGGTTCTAGATAAAAACCCCTACACATTTTATATAGATAGATTACATTTGATATGTTAGTGTAGGCATAGCCCCAACTGATGTCCACGAAGGCCACTACACACATGTTTTGCTACGTTTGTATTATGTTATGATGGGTGTAGCCATCAATGTAAAAAATGTAGATCCTTACATATCTTTTAAGATGGTGGGGCCATTGAGATTTTGGATTAGAACCCTTCACGCATGGATTACATGATACTATGTGATATAATGGGTGCAATTGTTAAGGTTCAAAATATAGGCCTTCGTACACCTTTATATGCTGTTATCCAATATTTTGATATGATCTCTTGATTATGGGCCAAACGATTAAGTAATTGGAGTAAAATTTTTGCATTTTAACTAAGATAATTATAACTATTAAATGAATGTCATAATTTGAATAATTAAAGCTAATTGAATGTGAAATGTTATATGATACATATCCGATGAAAATAGTCAATGAATGTTGTAGGCAAAGAATGTATGTGCAAGTAAGAACTATATTTTTTATTATTTATTACTCTGTTTATTCCATGATTGCATATGCTTGGCATGTATTTATGCTCGAATGTTCTAAACTTATGTATTTTACAATGCATGTTTTATTAAATTCACCACTAAGCATATGCTTGGCATATTGATTTTTTTTATGCGCATAGTGTAAATAGTTTATGTCGATCATCCTTGCGATTGCAATTTACTAGCTCAACATTTTATTCTAGGGTATATATTTTGTTTATTTTGATATGATGTAATATGTATAATGGCACTCTAGTATAGGTTGTGTGGGCTTAACAAAAGTTATGTAAATTATAATCACGAAATATATAAATGACCATAGTAAACATATTTGATAGATGTATATATGAGTGAGTTGTATGCTTGAATGTGATGACAAATCAATGTGTGAAAATGTGTGTGAAATATATTTCTTACATGTGCTAAGATATTAATAATGTTTATGATCCGAGTGGATTATGTATGCTTATGAAGGATCAAGAGGATCTTATAATAGTGGTTGGAGGTTGGAAATGTTAGAGAAGTGCTTCTTTTATAGGTTGAAATTTTTGGTTTTTGCTTTGGACAATTGTCAAATTTTTGTTAAAATAGAAACTATAATTAATTAGACTAAAAAGGGGTCATATGCTTAATTAAGTAAGCTTATATGTTAAGAAGGGTTTTAGGAAGTCAATGTAGTTTCATGTCTTCTCTTATTTAGATCCAGTAATGGGTCAAGTAAAGGGTGTTACATTAGATTGTATTGGAGCAAGTTGAGGCATTTCTAGGCACATAGAGTTACATTTGTGCCATAAGGATAGGAACGTGAATCATGTAATGCTACATTGCCTAAGGTTGATTGTTATTTCTTTTCTAGTAAATTAGGATAAGTGAGTATACCTTTTCTAGTTATAATAAAGAGGTGGAAAGTCATGTGCTAATAATAGTTCATGAGCCCACTAGTTTAGAGGATCCGATGCTTAGTGATGTTGTATAGCTAGCCCCTATACACACACAGTCAATGCTACTACAACAAATGTTGGATTTGCTTAGACAAGCCACTACAGTAGCTACTCCACCTTTACTACCGATGCTCCC
This sequence comes from Hura crepitans, assembly GCA_948208565.1. Classification (NCBI taxonomy): domain Eukaryota; kingdom Viridiplantae; phylum Streptophyta; class Magnoliopsida; order Malpighiales; family Euphorbiaceae; genus Hura; species Hura crepitans. The sequence goes on from CANXYI011709796.1 coordinate 3,706, forward strand.
ATAAGCTCCATAGTCCTAAACATTACGGAAAAATTATTCAAAAAGTGTAAAGAAGATAGGTGTGCTAAACTTCTCAATAATGAATCAGCTAGAGCTGAGTATTTGTTGTAGAAGACTATTAGGATTTTGCAGCAATTAAAATGTACACCAAAAGAGAAGCTAATATATGCTAGTTCCCTATTGCAAGAGGAAACATTTCATTCGTGAGAGATGTTAACAAAACATATTACTATTAAAGAATTAACTTGGGACCTCTTTTTGCAACAATTTAATAAAAGATAAATTTTTAAGACCAACTTAGGAAGAAAAGGCAGGAGTTCTTAAAGTTGAAACAAGGGCGACGATCCATATCAAACTATGTAAAAGACTTTGCCTAGTTGAGTAGATATGCAAAAGAAAATGTGCCCACAAAACTTGAAACTTGCAAAAGGGTTGAAATGGTTCTCAATAATGATATCCGATTGCAAGTTGCTATGTCAAATATTATGGAATTTACTCTTTGGCGACTACTACCTATATAGTAGAGGACATATTAAAAGAAAAAAGAGAAAAATTTAAGAAGAAGAGAACTTTTACTTAAAGACATACCAGTTCATCTCTAGAAATAAGCAAGAGACATAAGGGTGGCCAAGACATGCAAGAATCTCAAAGATAAGGTTAGACATAGAAATCAAGGCAATGATAACAATTTAGACTTAGATAATAGCAATAAGCTACCAATGCACCTATTTCTATAGCTAAAAGTGTACTAGCTATATGTGAGACTTATGGAAAGAGGCATGGAGGGATCTATAGGATAACTAAGCCCAATGAATGCTTTATATGTAGGTCTAATGACTATTATTAGAGAGACTGCCTCATGAAATAGGTAAATGTTACATAGCTTTAAGCTTCCTCACTAGCGCTTGCCTAAAGCCAAAGAGAGAATAAAAGTGATAGAGCTAGTACTAGTCAGAGGCTAAGTATCTGAAGCTTGAGCTCTAGCATGAAAATATGAAATCCAAGCCAGAGAGGAAGTTGATTCTCTAGATGTGATAGTGAGTATATTCTCCTTATTTTAATTAATTTCTTTAGCATTGATAGACCTAAGATATACACATTCATATTTGCACTGCATGAGCATAAGATAGAAGGTTAAAACCAGAACCTATGAGCATAAATATTATTTTTAGTAATCTAATTAGCCTACTTGTGATAGTTAATAAGGTATATAGAGATTGTCATTTAAATTTTCAAGAATATGTATGCCCTACAGACCTCATCGAGCTCCTATTCAATGAGTTTGACATTGTCCTTGGAACAAATTAGTTATCTAAAGATCGAGCTATAGTAGATTGCAAATAGAAAAGAATCATAGACAAAATAGTAAATGGGAATGATTTGATAGTAGTTCATGAAAGGAATTCCTTATCTAATGTCATTTCAATTGTGATGGCAAGGTGGTTGATACAAAAAGTGTAAAAGGAATATTTGGCTCATGCTGTATATACCAAGAAGAGTGAATTGAATCATAGCTAGATACTAGTGGCATCAAAATTTCTAAACATGTCTTTATATGAATTGCTAGGGTTACTTCTTAAGTGAGAGCATGATTTTGAGACTAAGGTGTATCCTAGTACAACACCTATATTAATAATCCTATATCACATGGCACTAATGAAATTGGATGAATTGAAAGTGTAATTATAGGATTTTCTTAATAAATGCTTTATTAAACTGACTATCTCACCTTGGGGAGCAATGGTATTATCTATAAAGAAAAAAGTTGGTTCACTCTGATTGTGTGTTGATTATAGACCTATCAACTAAGAATCAAGGAATCTAACATTCCAAAAATAACTTTTCCCAATAGGTATATACACTATGAATTCTTGATGATACTATTTAGGCTTACCAATGCCCCTACAGAGTTCATAGACCTAATTAAATGAATATTCAAACCATGCCTAGATCAATTTGCTGTTGTTTTTATCAATGATATCTTGGTGTACTCAGAAAACAAGGAAGAACATAAGGAGCATTTAAGGTGAGTGCAAGAAATCGTAAAGGAGAAATAGTTATATGGCAAGTTTAGTAAATGTGAATTTTTGCTGAATTAAGTGGCCTTTTTATGATGCATTGTTTCAGTTGATGGCAACAGAATAGACTCAAGCAAGATTATGGCTATGTTAGAGTGGAAATCTCCTAGAAATTTGACAAAGATCCAAAGTTTCTTAGAACTAGCTAGTTATTACTAGTGATTTGTCAAAGGATGCTCTATGATTGCTACTCATTTGACATGTTTACTATAAAAGCACATGAGGTTTATATAGGGTGAAAAATGTCAAGAAAGTTTTGATAAACAAAAAGCCATGTTTACTAAAGCTCCTATCTTGACACAATTAGAATTAGGAAAGGATTTTGTTATTTATAAGATGCTTTAAATAATGATCCTAGATGTGTATTTGTATAAGATGGCAAAGTGGTGGCATATGCATCCTAACAACTAAAGCCTTATGTAAGGGAACTATCCAACACATGATCTAAAACTAGTTGCCAATATTTTTGCCTTCAAAGTTTAGAGGCATTAACTATATGGTGAGAAGTAATACATATATACATATCATAAAAGTTTAAAACACATCCTAACACAAAAAGAAAAGTTAACCTTGAGGTAAAGGTGATTAATGGAATCAATAAAATATTATAATTGTTTGATCGATTACCATCTAGTAAAGGCTAACATGTTTATAAATTCATTGAGTAAAAAATTCACACCAGTAATGAGAGCAACAAATTTCAAGTTCTAGTATATGAATGAAGGAGCACTCCTAGTCGAACTGTATGTAAAGCCTAATTTGATTAAGCAAGTAAAAAAGGCACAGACTCAAGACAACCAGTTTATATATATTATAACTTAAGTCAAAGAGGGAAAGATTACATAATATAAGATAAAAATAGATGGGTTTCTATACAATCATGGTCGATTATGTGTATTAAATGTAGAAGAAATCAAGAGGCCAATTTTATAAGAGGCTCATGATGCTCCTTATCTAATCCACCTTAGAAGAATGAAGATACACGTAGACCTCAAACCATATTATTGGTTACTAGGAAATAAATGAGATGAAACATAATACGTGGCTCAATGACTTATATGTTAACAGGTGAAAGTTAAACACTATATTCCATCTAGGTTACTCCACCTTATAGCAATTCTAGAATTGAAATGGGAGAGAGTTATAATGGATTTTTTTATGGGATTGCCCATAACTAGGAATAAATGTTGTGTGGGTAATTATTGACTAGTTAACTAAGATAGCACACTTCATTCATGTCAGAATGTATTATTCCTTAGAGAATCTAGCATAGTAATATATAGATGAAATTGTGAGACTACACAGTATGACATCTTTCATTGTATCTGATTGAGACCTAAGATTTGCTTAAAGATTCTACATGAAATTACATAATGCTTTAAGTGCTAGCCTAACATTCAGTTTAGCATTCCACCTATAAATAGATGGACAATTTGAGAGGGTTGTTTAGGTGTTTAAATATATGTTATGAAGTTGTGCCATAGAGTTTAAGGGATATTGGGATTGTTATCTATCTTTAACGAAGTTTACATTTAACAATAGCTATTAAGCTAGTTTGGCATGGCACTATATGAAGCATTGCATGAAAGAAAGTGTAGGACTCTACTTTGTTAGAAAAAATTGGGTGAAAGCAAGCTGATGGGACCTGATTTAATTAAGGTTGCTAAGGAAAAGTTTAGAACTATCAGGGAGAGTTTGAGGGTAGCCTTAGACCAATAAAAATCATATATGGATTTAAAGTGAAAGAATGTTGAATATGAAGTCAGTGATAAGGTGTTACTTAAGGTATCGCCTATGGAAAAAGGTGTTTCAATTTGATAAAAAGGGCAAGTGAAGTCCGAGGTTCATTGGACCATATGAGATTACATAATGTGCAGGATCAGTGGCCTATCAACTAGCTTTGCCTCCAAAATTATAGTAGATCCAAGATGTATTCAATGTATACATGTTAAAAAGAGATACAAATTGGATCCCTCTTATGTACTACTAATGAAAGAAATAGAAGTATAGCTAGATTTCACTTATAAAGAGGAACCAATGCAAATTTTATCATAGGAAGTTAAGAACCAAGAAACACGGTGGTGCTTACTGTGAAAGTATTATAGAAGCATCACAAAATAGAAGAGGCAACCTAGTAGAGTTAGGAGCAAATGAAGGCCTACTATCCCTCATATTTAAACCAGGTAATTTTGAGGATTAAATTGTATTAAGATGGGAAGGAATGTAATGCTTGTAATTTCTCCAATTATGAATAGTACTTCCCAAAAAGTGAATAGTATTTCTTGAGACTCGAGTTGCACTAATGTTACTAAAATTTGGAAAATTTTAGAATGAAATAGGAATCATTTTAAAGGTTAAAAATGTAAATAAAGTTTTTTTGGTAGTGTCCTATAATAGTAACTCAATTGAAGTTGAATAATAAAATTTTTTGAAAGTGTTATAAATAAGTCAAAAATAGCACGACTTGATGCACAAAAATTCTAACTAAGCCAATGGTGATAGATTTAGAATTTTCTAACATTGAGAAATAATTTAAAAGAATTAATTAAAGATCTAATAGTTTAATTTAAATAGTTCCCCTCAAAATTAAATTATGATTTTCTCGAGACACCTAAAACACATATTTTCCTAATTAATGGCATAAAGAGCGAATTAAAATGATATTCTAAAATTAAGAAATTATTGTTTAAAGAAAGAAAAGCTAAGAATTAACAATAGCCATTGATCAACCAGTGGCCAAAATCTAGCCCTTCATTCTTATGACAACCTTTACTGGGATCCTGAAGAAACCCGATAGGCGATGCCCTTCCCAACGGGTCACTAATCCTAGGATTTCTCCAGAGGTAAACACCTTAACACTTATGGACTATTCTAGAACCCTATCAAGTTTTGCTTAGATTTCTAGTCTAATCCATAATCATATTCATACATAGTTTAATAAACTCATAAAAACCATTTAAAACACTTTCTAGGTCACAAAAAATTAGGTATCATAATGGCTACCCGGGTGACATAACAAATTTTTTCACTTATTAAAAGCACTTCTATAGGCAAACAATCCATAAACCTCCATCTAAACTCTTGTAGTCTCCTAGTTAATATCAGTACACATCAGACACATGTCAAAAACATACGCACAGGCCTTTAGGCCCACAATTATCAAACCGTAAGTAAGCCAAACAAACACCACACCTACTTATATACATCACACTCAGGTTTTATATACAAACTTAACAGCTTCTAAGCATGTTAACCCAAACCTATAGGATTTTACATAAGTGCCACTACTGAATGAAAAACAACTTTCTTTACCCTTTAACACTTGTATGGCTACATTGCATGATCACTAAGGCTAGGTTGCTTAACCTTGTTACTTGAGCACCACAACATAGGTACGCTGAGTATAAATCTCAATAGTGAATTTAAACCATTTAAAATATGCAATATGTAGTAATACACACAAGCAAGCATAAAATAATGGTCCAGGTGTTGTGTGTGAGTAACAAGCTAGATGCTTCATGTCATTTAGATAATATGTCATATTTTTTGCATAATTACCAAAATGCCACTAGGGTGTATTTATTAAAATTGCTATAAAAAATTATCATCAATTAATTTAAATTTACATTTTTCTCTATTTTAACTCTATTTCATAGGCCCAACTAGATAGATGACACTTATATACACTAGACTAAGAAGGAATTAAAAAATGTGTAACAGCCAACATTTTGGACCCTGATCACTACACCGGCCTAATATAGCCATAGTGATCAATTCAAAGAAACCTCCCAAAGAGCAAAAATACTGAGTAACTGTGCATAAGGACAAGTCTATAGATCTCTCAAGGGCACTGATCATGTCAAATAATTCCATTAGGTTTCCCAGCAAACTAGTGCAGTGGGCCCTTTAAGGACCTTCATCGTTGCACCGTCATAGTCTAATATACAATCAATAATAAAGAGTTTATACCCTGTAGACTAGTGCAATAGCTCAATTATAAACCTTGGCCATTGCACCAGCCTAGTCTAATAAATAAATAGTTTAGTAGATGCTAATCCCTAAGTTGACCAGTTAACCTATCTAGTGAGAGTATAACTAATCAACCATCTGACTTCATTTTAAGTTTATTTATTTACTAATAATCTTTTTCTAATATTACAAGTTGAAAAATAAAGAGTTAAATTTTTTTATCAAATAATCAATTTTTGACCTCAATAGTTATAGGTCATTTTTAGCCCTACCGAGTAATTACGGGTAAATTTTCTATAACATTTTAACTTATTTTTGAAGGCATAATTGAAAACTTACTAAATCAATTCTACTCTATAATTTTGGCTCTATTAGTCTCATGCTACGCAGTTAATTTAATTATAGTCCCTATATCATTTTTAAGAGGATAGTTATAGGTCATTTTACCTATTTACGATGACCGTTTTAGATTCAATTTAGTTACTTTTTCAGTGCCAATTGCACTCATGGTCATGCTTTTCCATAGGTCGAAAGCAAAACTCAATTAAGTATATCAATTTGCCATATAAATGGCTTCCATGCCAAGTTACACAATTCATCACAAATTAAGCCATTTTAAGGTACAAATTCATACCTAAAATAAGTCTATTTACAAGTCCACTTTTTATACCATTTTAAGCCACTTTCAAAATCATTTCTCAATCTTTTTACATCCTTTAAAAGTGTCCCATATGTTATTCATTTCATGCAATGCTAAGCATACACGTTCATTTAGATCATACCATATAAATAATGCCACATTCATGCCACAATTGTCATGCCATTACACATACACATGTGCTAGTTAGGCCATACCTCATTTTCATGGCAATTTACCTTGCTAAGCTCTTGACCAAAAGCCTCAACATGACTTAAACATGCTTTCAAACACATATATACACATTTAAACATCACACAAGCATGCCTACATATATATTATGCCTTTGCCATGTAATCTAAGCAAACATATACTATAATCATGCCTCGGCCACATTATACACACACTTACACAAGCTTTATTTCACCAATCTCTTTACCTACACCAATCATGCCATCCTTAGCAAGCCATATTCCATAGAACATGGCATTCACACCTACCATACACTTAGCATACCCACCAAGAAACCTCTTGGCCAAAAGGAATCACACTCTAAAACTCACAATTCTCACCACCTGCACTTATATTTCATGCATCATTAATGTCAAATACTTTAAATGTCATGCCATAACACCTTAATAAGCTACACACACACACTCCCTTGCATAAAAGCTCTTGGCCAAAAGGAAAACTTGCCCTTCCATGCATTCCTTTCCTTAAATCCATATTCCTAACATGATTTACATACACTATTAATCTAAACACATGCCTAAATCATCAATTCATACACATATACCACCTTTCATACCATTTTCATACAAGCAATCCTAGCTTAACACATATATCATCCATTAATCATGGTTCAAATGACTTAAATTCACTTACCTCACTATCAAAGGAGTTTAATTCCACACTTAAAGCTAGAAAGAAGTTACCAATTCCTCACTTCTTTCTTAGCCTTCATTCAAGCTATCTTCCATTCAAAAATCCACAAAAAATCACACTCATCCAAATCAAATTCCACTCACGTAGGTGTTCTTAGAATCATCAAAATATCAAAAGTTGCCCTTTTAGTCCTCTTTGATTTACACCTTAGCTTCCTTGAATTTTCTTAAGCTTTAGCCTCTCTTATGGC
>CANXYI011709811.1:0-10943 GCA_948208565.1 Hura crepitans
TTCTTTAGCATATTTACCACCTTAGGATCATCCCTTTCCTCCAAAAAGATCCTAGTGATGTGGAAACCATTAAAAGGCTAGTTGGCTATCTGAAGCATCAAAACCTAATTCTCCCTTGCAACCTTGATTGTCACTATCTCACCAACATAGGGGATTTTAATCATCTAATGTATTGTCCATGGAACCCCTCCCAGCTTATAGAACCATGGCCTTCCTAAAAGCAGAGAGAAATTCACAAGGATATCAAGCATTACAAACTCCATATCATCTATAATCACCCTCATCTTGACTTTGACTTTAAAAGTCCTATGCGCCTATCTCTTTATATTATCCTAAGCCATGATAGTGAGTTTGGACTGAGAGATCATTGAATCTTCAATCCCATATATAGCTACTACTTTGAGCAAGCACACATTGATTGATGACCCATCATCAACCATTACACATGCCATATGCTTACCATTAACTTCAAATTTTATGTATAAAGGACGGTTGTGATGATGCTCTTCAGGTGGAAGATTTAAATAAGAGAAGCTGACCATTGCTTTTTCTTCTCATTTCACCATTGCCGCTAGATTAGATGGTGATATGGTTGTTGAAATTGTTGTAGCACATAAGGCTTCAACCACTTTTTGTCAATGAGAGGATGATTGACACAACATATCCCAAATTAAAATTTATGTAGGAGTCTTCTTCAGCTGCTTCATCACTTCATCCACTTCTTTTTCTATAATTGTGGGGACTAGCTTCTTATCCACCTCAGGCACTACCCAACCGCTTTGAGTTACTACTTTGTTCTCTCCTTCCTCACCTGATTTTTACTCTGAATCTTAATCGACCCATAAGTCTTGAACCTATTCCTCTAGCTCACTTTCACTATATATAGCCTATATATCCATCAGAAAAACTAAACCATGACTTGATTCTGCCTTTCTCTCTATTGCTAGGTAGTTATTTTTGTACAAGTTCTGAAGCACATACCATTCTAGCAAGCTTAAGTTGACCATGTTAATAGGTGGTGGAACATTTGAATAAGCACCCTGACCCTTTTGTCTCTCTCCTAGATTAGGGATCTATCTTGAATTAATCAATTCTTGAATTCTATTGCTTAAAGTGCAACAGTTATCTATGCCATGGCCCGTATGGTGATGATACTGATAGTACAAGTTTGATCTATGATAGGGCTAGCCTTTATTCCTAGCAAGTTTAGAAGAAACAGGTTGAAGTTTTCCTTCTTTTTAGAACCATTTTAGGCACATAGATAGTGGTTTGCCCAAATTTAAATATTGCCTAGTTACAGTAGACACCTCAATAATCTTACCAAAATTGGCCCTGTTAAAACCAATTCCACTCATGCTTCTATTATTCAAATTCCTTTGGTTGTTGAACCCTCTTGAGTTTTCTTCTACTCATTTTACTCTTATTCCAAGTCTATTGATATTTCTTTTAGTGATTCTTAGTCTTTAAGCCATTTTGCTTTTAACCCATCTTTCAAGTATAAGTTAGCATTCTTGATGAACATGTGGATCTAATCTGATGTTTCTAGCTACCTCCTTATCTCCAACCCTAGACCTCCATCTTGAGAAGTACTCTTTGAAGGTCTCAATGGGTTTTTGCTTAGGTAGCTTCAGGCCTTTTATTGTAACCTTCATATGAGTGTTGTAGTCGTATTAGCTGATGAAAGCCTCTATTATCTTGCCCTAATCTTCTTTCACTTTCTTTTCTAGCCTATGGTACCAGTCAATTGCTCTTCTTTGTAGAGTCAAGCTGAAATAAGCTCCCTTTTTTCATGCTAAGCTTCGTGCCATGCAAAACTGTAGCATACTACTTAACATGGGCCCCTGGATTAGTTGTCCCATCAAACTTGGGCAACTCCATCATCTTAAATTTAGAAGGTACCATTTTCTCATGCTCTAAGGGTGAGTTCATCAGGGTCTAGCCCCTTACCTACAGTGATAAGCCTGGCCATTGCCTTTATTTTCTCCTCTAGTTTTTTCATGGTGGCATCCTTAAATCTTTGCGCTGCAACCGAGTCCTCTCAAAAATAATATTATTGGTTAAAGTATTCTACCTTTTTGTCCTTCCCCCTAGAACCTATAACTTATTTCTTATTGCCAATTCCCTTAGAGGTAGTAATGGTCTTTCTAGTGTGTGGCTGTTATATCTTCAGTAGGTGGCAATGAACTAAAAGTAGGAATAACCTCAGCAATTGCCCTTAAAATCATGGACATCATTCTTTTTTTAAACTCCTCAAACTTTTGGTCCATTCTAACTTCGAAGTCTAGAACAAAGGAATTACTTTCGCCTTTTCCTGCCATGTCTGTTGGATTTTAAGTGGTAAACATAAGTTCTTGTCTGGTTATTCTTCCATCTATCCCTCGTACCCAAGTGGCTCAAGGATTTATGATGGCTATAAGATAAAGGGTTAAAAATGATGAAATGCAAAAATGTATGTGAATGCATGAAATGCTGGTGCATGTTAATGTGTACAATAATAAACACAAGCAAAAGCCTTCCAACCTTGTCACTTCCAACATACGAGTTCAACGTGCTCTTCTCTAGGAGGGCTTACATGCGAGACATCAAGGATCCCAATAGCTTTGAATAATGAACAACATATAGTTGAACATTATTTCTCTCATATTTAAAAGAGCACATGCAGGATAGTTGGCCCATATATGTTGGATATGTTTAATCAAGCCAAAATGCAGGGTCTAGACCATTCTAGTTAGAAAAGGGCCCAATAAGTTCAATAACATTTTGAGATGATTAAGCTATGTTTCATGTATATTGGCCCATATAGCACACAATGCACCATTAATTAGGGTACTTAGGGGAAGTTGCTATTGGTCATTAAATAGGCTTATGGTTAGGTCATGCAAGTTATGGTCATCCAAACATAGTCCCTCCATAACGGATTTATCTTGTCATAAGCATATGACCAATTAGGTCACCATTTCATATACCTTATAGGTATAAGGCTTAGACTTAATACCACCTCTAACAATCTTATAATTTGAGTGAAATTCAGTTCATGCTTTAAAATGACTTTAAGATAAAAAAGGGATGACTAACTTATTCTAAGGCTCTAGTATGTAATGCAATTTCAAAAAAGAATAATATTATAAATTCAAAACATGAAGTTCCATATTAATTTGAGGTACTTTCAGAGCATGGTCTTATGGTGTCCCTAGTAGAGTTACCACTATTCATGTCCCTTGCTTTCTAGGGCTGGTCAAATCGAAATAACCAAAAACTCAACCTAAATCTCACTCCTCAAGTCCCAAAAGATGTGAAGGAAATTAGAGGAATCCTAAGCCATTCCTATTTGATTAGCCTAAAAAGAGCAAGTTGGGCACTATAAGATAGGGGTCACCACCCAACTAGAGTTAGGAAATACCTTGTAAGGCCAAAACTAGAGTGGTTCGAAACCGTATTTTTATTTATACCTCAAGTTAATAGGAAAATTTTGATTTGAATTTATAGTATTATCCATTTTCTCAAGCCGGTTTTAACATTAAAAATAAATTACATTTTTACGTAGAAGGAATAACAAAACATATTTACAAAAATAAAAGTTCTTGAAGTTAAAAATATCATACATGAAATCGGGGGATTGATTATTTTGAGAACTTTAGTTCTCACATGTCAATTTTGGAAAACATATTTTATTATTTTGACTTTTATTAAGGAAAAATCAAAATCCATTTTATTAAAAAAGACCAATTAATTAGGTATAAAATTATTTTTATTATTTTTATTACATGTAAAAAAATCATTTTCTACCTATTACAACATTCATAAAATATACAGAGAAATAATCAAAATAAAAATAGATTACATAGCAATTACCTAAAATACATTCTAACCAAATAAAAATAAAATTACATTTAAAGTATCCTAAAATACAATCTAAATAAATAAAATGATTAATAATAAAGAGGTTAAGTAGAAGAAAATAAAGAGCAAAATAAAAACAATAGCAATGAAAAAGAAATAAAAATAAAGGAATGGTAAAGGGTTACTTCACTGATGTTTAATGAAATGGTAGAAAGAAAAGATAATCAAGGTCTAATAAATCAAACAGCTCACATCACAATAAAATTAAAATGTTAGTATGTGAAATAAAATAAAAAAAATGAACAAAATAATCAAATGAAATAAATAATCAAATAAATACAACAATAATAATGTACAAATAATAAATTATCACACCTAACTAGTAAATGGATAAAAGAAAAAAAAAAGAAAAATAAAAGGAAATGAAGAAAGGTTGGTCGACCCACCGTGCATAATTTCCTTCAGGAAAGATCTCAAAAAGGTTGAAAAATTGTGCAAAAAACCTTTAGGAAATATGAAAATAGTGTTTAAAAAGCATTTTTTAAAACTTTTGGTACATGTATCTCAAGAAAAAGTCCCTTTAGAAAAATCAACCTCTCTTAGAATGGTACGAAGCTATGTTTTATACACAAACTTTGAGGCAAAAAGGCCGTTTTAGAGGAGAAAAAGGTCGTTTTGCCAAAACAACAGTTTTAAGAAAACAGATGTTTCCCCCATTGCAATGGTCATTTTGGTGAAAATAGTCGTTTCACCTGTTGTAACAGCTATTTTTCACTAGCAGGTCAAAAATTTTGTTATTTTTTTTTAAATTTTAGTCTAAGCCACCCGTACCCCCTTACCATCAATGTTAGGGGCCCAAGCCTTAACCTACCATAAATGCCTTTTTTTCTTGTATTTTGAGTCGCATCATGAGATTTTTAAGGTTACGCAAAGGCCTAAAAGAAAATTTTTTAAAAAAAAACTTTGTGATCTTTGAACTGGATGTTAACATCCCTATTTATTGAGATTTTTTGTCCTTTCTTCATCATTAGGCAATCCAAACATGGGAGCTCTAGAAACCTAACATCTATAGTAGTGTTTCTACTTTAGCACCTTCTCACTTCTAATATGTCCTTACCCATCTATCTCTAACAGCATTAGTTTCTTTCTCATTCCACTTAATTCTCTCTCTACCTACCATTTTCTTTCATTTACCCTTAGATTACTTTCTCTCAACATTTTAGCTCTGTCAAGTCCCTTCTCATCAAGGCTACTAATGTATTATACTTAATTTATGTGAGATATGTATATACTCATTATGGAGAAAAATGTCATGCATGGTATAATATAATTAAGCAAAAGGTCAATATGCACTTTATGCCAAGTAATGTGGTGTCCATGCCCGATAATAAATGCATCAAAAAGGAAAAATAGCCCTCATTTTTAGGGTCATTGATATATATTCCTAATTCTCAAATCTATCATCTCTCTCTTACTATTTTTGCCTTACTCAATCTTGTCAAATAGTTAAATATCATCCATTTCCTTATCTAGTCCCATTGTTTTTATGTTTCTCCTTGACTCTCATGTTAATTGCCCTTTATCATTAGGGTTCTACTTTTATTTTCTCATGACTCTCATTATCCCATAGGTGTTTACTTTCTTCAAATTAACATTAAAGTTTACAAACAATTAGATCGTCTCACTTTGTGGCTTAATCAATCACCCATTACAACTACTTTAGGGTGTTTAACTCTAATGGGTATAATACATTATCTATTCATTATTAAGTAGACACTAGGTTCACTACTACCTTTCCCACTTCCTAGGGTTATTTAATTCTTCAATTAATTCCACTATCATAATTTATTATTCAAATTTGCTACACCTGCCATCTTTATTCTATCTATACTTCTTTATGTCAGATGTTTATGTCAATCTATACATATTGACCACTAACCTCTTTACTTTTCATTACTATATTATTTGCCTCTATATTCATTACTCTATTTCAAAGAAAGATATTTTGATTTCTTGTCATCTCTCTTCCATTCCATATTTATAAATTCTCAATTCGTTATCATTTTTCCTAATCAAAGGTTAGTATGTAGGGTCACTACATTTCCCCTTTTTAGTTTTTCCATACTCTTTTTGCTTAAATATTCACATGGTCCTATAAATACTGCCTCTAAACTCATTGACTTTCATCATAGCATCATTAATCTCCACATATGGTTTCATCAACTATATTAGCTACGTAAGCATAAGAGGAAGATGATTATACACTATTATAATAACTTTATTGGTGCTTACTATTCCTTTTTTTGGGAAGTTCACCTACTTAATTCCTCAGCACTTTACCAGTAACCTTCAACTTCCAGTAGTGTAGCAACTATTTGTTTATCCTAAAATTCCTATGGCACTTAAGCATTAGTACCTAGAACCACCTAAACCTACTCTGATACCATAAAATGTAACACCCACTACCTAATTATATAAAAAAATAGGCAAGGGACATTACTTCCTAGAGGTCACCCATTCTAGGATTTCCCCAAGATGCTTTTGTTTAACTTTTACCAAATTCTAGTTTACACAACATTTTAAAACATTCTAATAGAACTAACAAATTTCTAGAGTAATACTAATAGTATGACATCCATATATTCTATTAAACAAAAATTATTATCACCATGTGGATGGTTATGTGCACTGAATATTTTTCATGAATTTTTCACTAGTCTCTCATAGATGATCATAGCTTTCCACCTATATAACCCACATTAACATGCATAAGTGCCTATACATACCATTTAAATCCCATCTTAATAACAAGATCTTACCTAGTTAGCCTTTAGCTACTTTACTAATAATTTTACAATGTTGGGCAATCTTACTACTTGCGCTTCGGACAGTCGATATGCTGAGTATACACTCAATGGTGAATTTAAGGAAACATGCATTGTATCTTAAAGTCATTTATGTACACACACAAGCATACAATAACAATTCAAGCCATTACTATGTTAATATCTATTTTATTTTTTTATCCTTATACTATCTCTTCACCTCCTGTATATAATTCTAAAGTTAGTTGTTTTAGAATTATCAATATCAGTTTAGATAATAAAGACAAGTTATCTCCTTTATCTCCTATTAGATTAAATTCCTTTCTTCTTTTATTTTTCTATGCCCTTATATCCTCTTTGCTCTAGCCCATCTACTATTATGTCCTCTATTACTTTTATAATTTAATCAGTTATTTCATTCATGTGATTTCGTGATCTATCTTGATCAAATTAGCTAACTTGTATTTTTATTTTTATTTTACCATTGTTTAATACATCATACCAATGCTTTGTTTATTTGAGCAATAACTTATTTATCTAAATCTTTAGAAATTCACTTTTATACACTTATTTTTATTGTTTGTCTTAAATCCATGAATTATTTAAATTATTCGGACTTAATTATGATTTAGATCTACCTATCAAGTACCTTTTTTTCCAGTTCAGTCTTTAATTCTTATTGTCTTACTCATAAGTTATTTAGAATACCATCCTCTATATTACCAATAGCCTTATCTTGGATTATATAAATTAGCCAGATGCCTTGTTCAGTTCATGTTAGGCCCATACATCAATACCATTCCCAATTCACTGGATATCGAGAATTATATTGTGTTGTGGTCTCTATTTTAGACCTCAGTAGCTGCACCTACCTAGCCTAAAAACTTAATGAGTCAATAATAACAATCATGTTGTACAGTGGCCTACATTTTAGATGTCAATGCCTGTACACACACTCTATCCGATAATAGGGATCAGTTCACAGGAACCTCCTAATATTAGACTAGCAGATAGCAAGGATCTATTCGTAGACCTCCTAATTTCTACAGAGGGATAGCAAGGATCAACCCCATGGGACCTCCTAATATCTTGGTACTTATCAACCACATATCTCTAGTGGATAGTAGGGATCAACCCCATGGGACCTCCTAATATCCATAACTATCAAGTGGGTAGTAGGGATCAGTCCAATAGACCTCCCACTACTTAGAGCGTGTAGGCTCAAATGAATGCTTAGCAACTGTACCTACTATAAATAGGCTAAAATCATTTAAAACCTAACCTCTAGTAACTGCTAATCCCTAGTTGACCAATCAACCTATCTAGTGTATGTATATCTGATGGGCCAACTTATTTCTCTTATATCAAGCATATAATTTCAAGTCTTTTAAACCACTATTTCTATACTATTTTTCACAATACTCAAGTTTGGTGCACTTACGCACCTTATTTCAATTACAAGTCATTTTTCACAAGTTATTATTCATATGGACATTTGTTTCCAGCCAACACTATTCCTGTGGTCAATTTTTGTTTTACACATCTCCTATAATTTTACTTATGTCCACCATTTACCATTCTTATTGTTATCATTTTATTTATGTACCACTCATTCTTTACACCAACTATCCTATCTCATTTCTCATAATTTCTTTGAGTAATATAATTAAATTGATTCTTACCAAATCTAGAAATTTACATTTATATAATTTGGGCCACTATTAAAACTCAATAATTTTAATTCATAATTTATGGCCTTTCCTTTCATCAACGCAATTATTTTTTTTACCTCTTGGTATTAATTTTGATTTTGTTTTCATTAGAAATTATGCACCTATATTTACAATTCGTATAAACATATAATTCTTTCAACTCTTAAGCCATTACTTTGAATAATTGTTAATTAATTATTTTCCATATATTTGTGTTTCCCTACCTCAATAGTTATTATTTATATTCATAATTCTTCATAATACTTATAATTACATTTGATCTATCAACAACCATATTGATTCATATCTATTATGTGACTCACATATTTAGTTACTGTATTTCATTTCAATATTAATTACACTCCTTATTTCTTCATTATCCCCTCTTTCTTCCATTTGCTCCTCAAAGCTTACTAATTCATATGATTAGGTTTTCTCTTGTTCATTTCTCTCCTTCCTATAATATTAACCTTTGTATCACTAAATCACATGCAACGTCTATTACTTGATTACTCCATTATTCATATGTCTACTTATCATGTGTATATCCATTACTCCTCAATTCCTACCAAATCATCATACATCCTAAAACTTACTCCTAACTCACATACAACCACATTTTATCCTTAGCCATATTTCTAATTTCCTCTCCTATCATCATATCACGTAATTTATTTGCTACACTAACATTAAAATTATGATGATTATATTATAATAACACTAACCCATACACTTAAATTCACATACACACCATTCAATCTACCCTTTAAGCCTTACAATCATGTTGGTTTCACTCATTTATTCACGCTCTATTATTTAGTCTAGTTTCCTAAAATCATTCCCATGTTTATCACAATCAAACACATAAATACCATCTCAAACAACCCTTTTCCATACACATATACATATATTCAAAATTCACAATATGCTAATACAACATAAGTTTTCACTAAATTTACTTACAATAGACTCTAAGTCATGTTAAAGTCACTTTAAAACCATTGATTTCCTCTTCCTCTATCACCCTCTACCATTTTTCTATATGCCATATTAGGGTTCTAACTTTAAAAATTCTTACAAAATTCTATATAACTCTAAATTGGTTTCTTTCTTCACAAATAACATCTACACATCAAATACTCTCTAAGAAAAATAATAAACCTTAAAAAGAATCAGTTACCCACCAAAGGTCACTATCACCCTATCTTTATAACTTCAATTCCAAGCAATGTTTCTGAGTTTTATCACTTGGAACATGTTCAATAGATTATAGAGGCTAGGATTCATATAATTTTCTTGAGTTTTTATGGTGTATAAAGAGAGAAAAGTGAGCAAAAAGGGGAAAGGGCTTTCATGAAGGGTGGTGTCGGCTTTTTCATAGAATTAGGGAGAAGATGACTTCCTTTCATCCCACACACACACAAACATGTGCAATCTTATGTATTAGAAAGGTGTATGGTCCCGATTATGCCATTTATCAATCAGATAACCCTAAATAATTCTATTTTCTTTTAAACTTCAAAGAATTTTAATAATTTTTATACACCTCCAAAAATTATCACTTTTGAACTAAAAATCCTTGATTGGTCCCATTAAGAGGCCAATAAAATTTTAGGTCAAAATTCTTTCGAGAACTATAGTAACTATTCACTTGTATAATTCAAAAATTCTGAATAATTACAAAATGACCTTAGAAAATTAAAATTCCTTCAATAAAGAACTCATTGGATTTTTGAGCTTTAGGGTTTGCTAGTTTGAGATCCATCCAGGCACTTCCTAGAGTTATCCCGAAACAACATTAACTAAGGTCACAATTCACTAGTTCTCAGCCTGAAAAAATTTATTGGTTTTGCTAAAGTTTTTAATTCATTTATTTTCATCATTTTCTAATAGGTCAAAGTTGTTTGACCACTACTCCCTTCTAGCTACTATATGGTTCTTCAGTGCCTTAAAAGACACTATCCAAAGCTCGAGAGTACTATTCGTAAATAGTGATTTTTTAGGCATTATATAAGTAGTATCAAAACATAATCCTTTAAGATATCTTTAAATATCACCATCTATTCCAAAAAGAATGAGTAACTAGTTTCTTTTACTTTAAGAGTTTGACATCTAATATATAATGTGGAAGACCATAAAAAGGCGTGCAATTATAGAGTTCCTAGCAAGCCATCAACTAGAAGGTGAGTCATTAGAATTCAAATTTTTGATGAGAATCTAAGCCTAATTATAAACCAAGGGTGACAAATGTACTTCAATGGAGTAGTAAATAGCAAAGGAGCAGGAGTATGGGTAATTTTGATAACCCCCGAAGGAGAAAGCTATCGTGAGCTTGAAAGCTGAGATATAGGTTATATATAACATGGTAGAGTATAAAGCTTGCATATTTAGGCTTAAAGCATTATTGGCTCTCAGTGGAAAGACAATTAAGGTATATAGAGATTCATCCTTAGCAATGTATCAAACTAATGAACAATAGTCCATTTAAGAGGAAAAATTAATGCCCTATGCAAAGCACTTGAGATCTATCAACATATAGTTCAAGATGTGCACCTTTTGCCATGTT
>CANXYI011709816.1:0-13730 GCA_948208565.1 Hura crepitans
CTAAGTTACATATTCAACTTTAAGAATCCTCATGCCAAAATTTCAGCAATATAATAGTTGTATCGAGCATAATCCCAAAATTTTAATAGTAATTTACTATTAAGAAAAACATTTCTAATGCATTTCTCAATAATTTCTAAAATTTATGATCCTCTTAATCACTCTAAATCACATATCATCACTAAACACAATGTCAAACTTAGGAAGAGATATCATACAAGTTTAAAATATATCAAAAAACTTAAACAAGGTTACAAAAACATAAAACACATTTAAATTTATAGTACATACTGTTTAGGCCCATAACTCAAACATTACAACATAAAAGTGCTTCTTTTACTATCTATATAGTTCATAACCTAGCTATTTATAGGAAAACTATACCTCATGCAAAACTTCTTCTCAATAGTTTTGGTGTCCTGAGGCTTTAGCTCAAGTGTTCTTCTTACTTACATATCATAAGTAAAAATGATATGCTAAGTAAATAACTTAGTAGTGAAATATAATTAACTATTACATTATAGTCACTTTATTATCATGCATTATCATTTTCGTACTTGTAACAACATGCATAAGGTATAATATGTAGAATGTTGTACATAACATGCATAAGCTAAATGCCATGCTAAAATGGTATAAGTCAAATAATATCATGGAAAACACAATTCATATACCAATTTAATCATCATATGACAAATGAAAAAGTCTATTATTAAATTTCCAATAAGATCATAATTTTATGCCCATATGACAAAAACATATATCCTATGGATAATAAGGGTGGATAGCCAGTATGACCTCTATAAACTCGAAGGTCTATCTAGTAACATAGATTTAAAGGTAAAATGAAGGTCAAACACAATGTGAGTCTAAGACTGACTATAGCTTGAGTCTAAAGAAAAGTATAACATTATGGCCATTGCGACCATTAACGAACCTACAGTTCACTTACCAACATGGATCTAAAGATTAAGATTATATAGGCTTTTGGGTTAGACTAGCAGTGGACCCATAGAGCAAAAACATGGAAGTGCTGTAGCACCTTAGTAGCTGCAATTATAACCCTAGTTGACAACTTAACCTATCCATCTAGATTATTACAAATATGGGCTATTAACATATTTCCTTTTAGTTCCACTAATTTAATTTAAGCTTAAAATTGCATTTAATTAAGGTATGGTCGACAAATGACCATATCAAAGTAATTTAGCATTTTTAGGTGTTAATTATGATTATACACATTATTTCATGCAATGGCACATTCTAATGTCCATGCTTTTATACATATAGCCATACATGCTTAAAATCACTCTAACAAAATTCCATTATCATCTTATGATCATAAAGAGTTATTTAACCATGCATACCCATTATATGCTTAATTCAAGCATTCACATGCTCGATTTTTCCTTTAAGGCCCTTTGGCAATAAAGCCCCAAGCAATAAACCATAATCTAACCCTTTACATTTTACATCATAAACAAATGCCCATAATTTCACATTCATACATAAAGAATCATACATCCTCAATACATGCATAAACCAACATAAATATATGCATATAATTTGAATTTTGTAACTTATCATACCTAAAATCCTTATGTCCATCAATTATGTGCATACATGGAACAAGACAAATCTGCACCACTTATTCTGCCACCTATACCAATAAAAAGCCATCACAAATATAAGTGTCATAATGTGCTATATACATATCCAACATGTCCTATAATAAGTGGATGGTCCATTTTTATAATTAATAAACCCTATGGCATGATAATTACCATTCAATTCTACATACTTCCTTATTAATGAACTTCACTATCGTCAATCTAATATAGCATAATTCATGTTTAAAAACAAATTATGTGCATTGTATCATAGCACACACATACATTAAAATACAATATGGTCATTTGGCACACCAAGAGAACATGCTTTAATCATACAATACAACATATAACTTAATTTTATGCCAATCAATATTTATCCATATCCTAAGCATGCACAAATAAACATATAGACCATTATGCCCCATATAGGGCCATTTGGCCTTAATAGTGACATCACTTATACATGCATTTTTCATCATGCCATACACATTCAAAGCATTATATAAGCATATTAAAACATCCTACATACTAATTAAAACATTTAAACTCATAATTATTCATTACATGGCATTCATTATTCACTTACATAAATATGCATATTATAGAAGTTTAGGGCACAATTAAATTTGCATAATCTAACAAAATTTTTATTATTGAAATGATTGTAATGCAACCCTGAGGACTACCTACTTCTTTGTTTCTCTTTTATTGCCAACATTATTTGTTTTCCTAATTGGCCATTATAAATTCAATATGTAAAAATTCATATAAAATCATATCAATGATAAAAATGAAAAATAACTACATAAAATAACTCTTAGGCACCCTAAGAACAAAATAAAAATATTGAGTTTTAAAAATTCTTACTTTAGCCAAAATAAGGCACTATTCATCGAGATAAAAATCAGGCCAAAACTCTTGGTTTTCTTTGAAATTCTCACTACTAATATGCTCTAGAGGTCATTGAGGCACTAAAGATTATTTTAAATAAACCAAACTAAGCATCAATTGAAGAATTAAGAAGCAAAAATTGGGCGGATAATAGGGTGAAGCCGTTGGCTTCAAAGAGGGAGAAGGGGAGGAGAAGAAATGAAAAGTTTAGCTAAAATATAATGTTTAACCCCTTTAATAGTTTTTGAAAATTAATTAATTTTCCCATTTTCCTCCTCTCTTTCTTCCCTTTTTTTCCTTCTCTTTTAAGCCTAATTAAATCTCAATTAAACATTTAAAAATTCACTTAATTTAAGTCTTACAGCCTTCTCAAAATTAGACCTTAAGAAACAAGAAAAATCGAATTAAATTGTAACTTCTATGTTACCCGAGTTTTAAATAAAATACTTTCTGGCCTTTAAAAATTCCAATTCTAATGCCAATGGAGTAATTAGAATTTTTGAGTATCAAGTCACTTTAATCCCAAAATTTTTTGAGCAACTTTAAAAATATTTTACGGTTCAGCTTTGCCTTGGTCATTATTCACAAGACACGATTGTAAAAACTTTCTTAACCAACCAAATAACTTTTGATTAGTTTCAAACTTTGCCCAGAATTGTGTTATGATTAATACTTCTATCTAGCAATTCTAGTGTATCTTAAGTCTTAACAACAATATTCATCCCGAGAAAGTACTATTTATAAAAATTAGGATTTTTGGGTTGTCATAAGTTGTCTACTAGTTATAGGCACTGAATATGGTAAATCAAATTACATGACAAATAATGGATCAAAGTTAAATATATTCCCTAGATTAAATATGTAAATTGATGATTACCAATTATGTTATGTTTTTATGCATTTACCTTAACTTTCTATTGCATGGTGAAGTTTATCATTCATGTATGTATATTGTTGTTTAATTATCACATGTGTTATATGCATGCATGTTTATTTCAATACCATATTAAAGTACATATGCCATTAAGATATTTGCTCAATGTATCATTTGTTTTTGCAATGCGTAGCTAAAAGTACATATGAATCTTAAAGCCTCTCAACGGTGTAGATTAAGATATGTTGGACTTTGGTATTTTGATTTTTCCTTTATGTAAATTAAAGGATGTATATCATCTGCGGAACTCATATGTTGTATAGAGGGAAATGGGCTTAGGCTAGTTTTATATATTTTATGACTTTGATTATGATGCAAAATGTTTTGTAATACATATATCTAAACTGTCTTTATATTTAACTTCCTTATTTTCATGATTTTAAATAAATGTTTTGATCTTTGCTAGGATGTAATATTAGGATGGACCAAGAGGATCTTGTTATGATAATTGATTTTAAATGATTTTAGAAGTGCTGTTTTCTATTGTATGTTACAATTCATTTTTAAGATAATGCCCTAATACAATTGTTATGGTACATAATTTCAACATGATGGTTCCCAATATTTTTTGTAACTTAAATGAGTTTTCAATTATGTCATGTTTTATAAGGTAATATAAACTTTAAAATGATTTCACATAGTTTTTAATATATACAAATTTTAAATAATGGGTAGTTCGGATATCAATTATATTCTGCTTCACATTTGGGTCTGACAATAGGCTCGTGTGAGGGGTGTCCCATATAGTGGTATCATAGCTTTGGTTTAGGAATTCCTTGTTAAATAAAAGTCATATATGGTTGCCTAGAGTCTATGGACATGCCTCATATAATTATGCACTGTTGATGCTTATAATTTTTTTTCCTATACACCAAATATGAGTAAGTCAACACCTCTATGATGTGTTAAAGAAGAAGTTAAAAGCCATACACCTACCTTTATTAATGCATCCTCAAGGGTAGGTATGTAAACACCAAGTGATATAGGAGTGGGTGCATAAGCTTAGCTAGCCCTTCTACAGTAGAAGGTAAAATTTTAGATGGCCCACTACTACTATTGCAATTCCACCTCCAATAGTATAGTAGCCTTTAGTTCCTCAAGCTCTTTAAAAGACTTACGTAGAAAGGATTAAAAGATAGGTGCTAAGGATTCTTTGGTAAATGATTAGATAATTCATTCAAGTTTGAATATTAGCTTAAAAGGACTATTAGAATTATGTAGTAGCTTAGGTGTTCACTTAAAAAGGATTTGATATGTGTAACCTTCTTGTTACAAGAGAAGGTGTATAAATTATGGGATGCCGTGATAGAGCATATGCTAGCCAAGAGAGTGACTTAAGATTTCTTCTTAGAGGACTTTAAGAAAAAGTATGTCCACAAAAGATTATCTTGATAAGAAGAGGTAAGAGTTTTTAGACCTCAAGCTGAGACAATACTCTATATCAAAAAATGAGAATGTGTTTGCCAAGTTAAGTTACTATACTAAGGAGATGGTTATTAATGAGGTAGAAAGGTGTATGAGGTTTAAAAAGGGCTATACCTATGACATTATGCTTTTAAGTGGCTATAACAAAGCTTAAGGATTTCATAATTTCAATGGTAGTAGCACATATAGTTAAGGATATTCAAAAAGAGAAAAAAGAGTTTTTTAAGAAGAAGAGACTTTGTGGTCAGGGGCAAGCTAGTTCAACACCACATTCTAAGAATAGATACAAGAGTGATCAGCTAAGATTTGGACATAATATCTCTATAAAGAAAAGTGCTATATGTATATCGACCATGGGGAAGGCTGATTTTATTTGTAAAGAAGAAGGATGGATTCCTAAGATTGTCTACGATAGCTAAATAAAGTGATTATAAGAACAAGTATCCATTGCCATGGATAGATGATATGCTAGATCAACATAGAATAGTAGGATTTTTCTCTAAGTTTGACCTAAGATTAAGGTATTATCAGTTAAGAGTCAAGGAAGCAAATGTGGCTAAGATAGCTTTTTGAACTAGACATAGGCATTATAAGTTTTTGGTAATACCATTTTGGCATTCTAATGATATATTAGCCTTTTATATGTTTAATGAGAAGAATCTTCAAAACCTATTTAGATTTGTTTGTTATAGTTTTTATAGATGACATCCAGGTGTCTTCCAAGAATAGATAATAGCATGAACATCTTAGGGTTATGTTGCAGACTTTAAAAGAATGAAAAGATTTATGCCAAGCTTAACAAGTGTGAGTTTTAGCTTGATGAAGTGTCTTTCTTAGGACACATAGAATTTGCAGAAGGTATTAGAGTGGATCATTGCAAGATAGAGGCAGTTCTAGAATGGAAGCCATTTAGAAACACAATAAAGATTAGAAGTTTCTTAAGTTTTATTAGATACTACGGACACTTTGTTAATGGTTTTTCCTTGATAGCAGCTTCTATGATTCAGTTGCTAGAGAAGAATGCTACTTTTATTTGTGATAACAAGTGTCAAGAGAGTTTTAATAAGCTAAAAGTGATACTGACAAAAGCATTGATTCTCACATAACTAGTGTTGGGGAAACATTTTACTATCTATAACGATGTTCTTTGAATGGCTTAAGATATGTTCTAAGGCAAGATGGCATAGTTGTGGCCTAAGCTTCTAAGAAATTAAAGCCACATGAGAATAATTATTTGACTCATGATCTGGAGTTGGCAACCATAGTCTTTACATTAAACATTTAGAGACACTATCTTAATGAAGAAAAGTGTTATGTGTCTACCAACCATAAGAGTTTAAACTATTTTCCTACACAAAAAGAGTTAAATCTAAGACAAAGAAGATGGATGAAGTTTATTAAGGATTATGATAGCCTTCTTAACTACTATTTTGGGAAAGCTAATGTGGTAGCAAATGCTCTGAGCAGAAAGTTTATGGCAGCTATGAGAGATTTGAATGATAAAATGAAGTTTATATATAATAGAGCTCTTTTAGCTGAGTTGCAAGTCAAGCTGAAACTTTTGAAATAATTTATGGAAGCTTAAAAAGAAAACTATAAAATGAAGAATATAATAAGTTTGATCCAAGAAGGGAAGCTCACTGAATATGAATTGAAAAATGATGGATGCATGTATTATTAAGGTTAGTTATGTGTACTAGATATGGAAGAAGTAAAAAAAAGTTGATTCTTTAAGAAGCCTATAATTCGCTATATGCTATGCATCTTATTAGCACTACAAGGCATCAAGACCTGATGTTTTATTATTGGTGGCATAATATGAAGAGAGATGTGGTAGATTATATGACTAGATTTCTTACTTGTCAATAAGTGATGGTAGAACATCAAGTTCTATCTAGATTACTTCATCTTATAGCAATAATAGATTAGAAATGGGATAAGGTTACCATGGATATTGTTGCTAGGCTACCTATATCCAAAAGTAAGTGTGATTTGATATGTGTGGTTATGGATGGATTGACTACGTCTACTCACTTTATACCAGTAAGAATAGATTATTCCCTCGAAAAGTTAAAAGAATTGTATATTGATGGAATATTGAGATTGTATAGAGTGCTATCTTCAATCATATCTGATTTAGACTCGAGCTTCACAACTAGGTTTTAAAACACCTTAGGCACTTAACATAGCTTTAATATAGCATTTCATTCATAAATAGATGACTAATTTAAGAGGGTTATTCAAGTGCCAAACAATAAGTTGTTAAGTTATGCCATAGAATTTAAAGGGAGTTAGGATTGATACCACTCCTTAGTAGAGTTTGCCTATAACAACAGTCATCAAGCAAGTATGGGAATGGCTCCTTATTAAGATTTGTATGAAAGAAAATGTAGAACTTTTTTATGCTAGAGTGAGTTAAGTAAGAACAAGCTAATAGGACCAAACTTGATCAAAGATGCTAAAGAGATTGTAAAGATTAATAGAGATGGGTTAAAATCTGCATCTAATAGATAAAAGTCATATGCTAAATTAAAGAAAAAAGATATAGAGTATACAATTAGATAAAAAGTTTTTCTTAAAGTATTTCCATGGATGAAGGCTTTGAGATTTGTTAAGAAGGGAAAATTGAGTATAAGGTTTATTAGTCCATACAAAACAACTAAATATGTGAGGCCAATAGCCTATAAACTATCTTTGCATCTAAAGTTGCAATAGATCCACAATGTATTCCATGTATTGATGCTTTAGACCTATAGATCATATCTCTCTCATGTGCTAAAAATAAATGAAGTTGAGATACAACTGGACCTATCTTATAAAGAAGAACCCATAAAGTTCTTAGTTCGAGAAGTTAAAGAATTACAAAATAAGATAGTATTATTAGTGATAATGTTATGTAGACATTACAATGTCAAGGAAGTAAACTAGGAAAGTGAAAATTAGATGAAAGAATAGTATCCATATCTATTTGTACTAGGAAATTATAAGGACAAAATTATTTTTATATGGGGAAGAAATGTAATGCCCTTAAACTCATGGTTATGAAAAGTACTTTTTAGGATATGCATAACATTTCCTAAGACTCAAGTCACACTAATATTACTTGATAGATGCATTAATTATGAAATAATTTTAGTCAAAATTTGGAATGAAAATAAAGTCTTTAAGAAGGTTAAAAATAAGAGTAAAGTTTTTACACTGATGTTATGTGAGTAGTAACCTAGTTTTATATAAGCCATAAAATATTTTGTTTTTGCTTAGAAAAATCAAGGATTGGCATAACCTGATGGTCAAATTTTCAAAATAGTTCATTGGTAATGGAATTGGAATTTTTGAATGTCGAGAAGTAATTTATAATAATCAAACAAGGATAAAAGTATTTAATTAAATTAGATTTTCTTAATTTTTGAGCATAAGTTTTACCGATCTTTTTAAGCTTAATGTAAATGATTTTATGGTATACTAAAAGAATTTAAAAGAGGCTTTTAGAAGGAGTAGAATAAATTAAAAGAAGAAGGATTAAAGAAGAAAAAAAGAGGACCATTGGATCTTATTGACTTTCAATCTTTACTATTTAATAATTTTGGTATAAAAGGGTCAAAGATGATTAAAAAATCAACATTTTTCATTTATTCATTCTTTCTTTCTTTCAACTTTTTCTTCTTCTTCTTTTTCTTCTTCTTCTTCTTCCTCCTCCTCTTTTTCTTCTTCTTCTTCTTCCTCCTAATTAAAATATAAGCATAAATTCAAGATTTATTAAGTGATATCAAGGTATAAAAATAATGAATGGCCTATTTCAAGAGGAAGAAAATTGAGTTTTAAAGCTGGAAAAATAGTAACCTTAATTTTGGTAATGAGGTTTTTCCTTGGTTTTATTTTTTTTAAGAAGGGTTTTAAGGCCTATCTAATGTTTTTAAAGTAAATTTTAAGTTTGGAGCTTAGAGAAATTTAATTTCAATTTTTATTCATATCTTCCTTGTATTTATGTCAAGAAAGAAGGGAAAGATAAATAGAAAGCAAAGAGAAGGCCAATTGAAGGAAATTGAAGTTATTTTGAAGTAGTTATAGTAAGTGTATCTATGTTAATATGATTGTATATCATTTTGCTCATACAAGTGTCTGTTTGATGTTGAATTGAGTATGTTCGATAAATACATTAATAAAATTCATTGTTTAGTGGGTCTATGATGATAAATGCATGTAAATATGTCCTAATTTGATTGTTTAAATGAGTTTTGTGTAGGTGATTAATGTAGGCCAAAACTATGTTAGCTCGAGATAGAGTGGTTGAATGGTTGATATAGGTGATAGTGGTGTTTATTGATGATGTTGATAAGTGAATTATGTAATTAGAATACATGTAATGGAATTATGCTATATGCAATCACTGAGGTAAGTTTTTATGCGTACTCATTTAGATAACATGTTAGCTTTAATGTTGATGAAATTGAGATTATGGTTATTGCCTATGCTTGTTAATAAACTAAGCTATAAGATTGCCATATGGTATGGTTAGTGTTAACTAAAACATTGAGTTTAAAAGAAGTTTTTAAAAATCAAAATTATGTGCTTAATTTACTTAGTTCCTAATGCTTTGACCATAACAAAAATTGTATTATTTAAGAATGTATAATTTAGATTTCAAGGAATGAAAAACATGTTCACTTGATGTATGATTAAGGTAATAGGGCCTTACATATTCAAGTAATGAAATTTGAATCTTAAATAGGGTTTCATTGAACATAATAGTTGGTTTAATTCCTTAATTTCAATATGGATTGATTGATGACTTTGAGAAATGAATTTAAAGTACGTAAATGCCATGAATAAAAAATAATGTGATTAAGTCCCATAAAGTTATGACAACCAAGATTAGATAGGTTGACCAGTTAACTAAGGATAGATAATAGCTAGTAGGGTATACTAACACCTTTATATGTTAGTGTAGCCAATGTGAAGTCATTATGGCTATTGCAAAAATATAAGGGCACAATCGCTATGAGGTCATTATGGCTATTGTGTTAGAAGTATGCCCTAGAGCTCATGTAATAGGGTTGTATTCATGTATTTAAACCTTGTGAAATCATACTGAAAGGCATTTCTCTTTTATGTCATGGTACTTTTATATATTACTTATAATTGTTTGCAATGTCTTAAACTATGTTACAAAGTCCCAAGTACATAATCACAATGAAGTGGAAATCATGAAGTGTTCATGATATCAGATTCTTATTGCATGCAAATGTGAGATACCTAAATATTCCTTATCATAGTTGTTCACACCCATTCCTTTCTGAGGCCAGTCAAATCAAAACAACAAAAGACTCGACCTAAATCTTACTCCTTGAGTCCTAAAAAATGAAAAGGAAAATAGAGGAATCCTTAGCCATTCTTATTCAACTAGCGTAGAAATAGCGAGTTGGGCAGCACAATGTAGGAGACGCCACCTAAACGAGGTTGTGAAATACCTTGTAGCACCAAAACCAGAGAAGTTTGAAACACTACTTTTATTTATACCTCAAGTTAATATGGAATTTCATATTAAATGCATAATTTTATCCTTTTTCTCAAGTAGGTTTTAAGATTAAAATAAATCATATAATCACATAAAAAAATAATAAACATTTATAGAAATAAACTAAATGCTTGAAATTAAAAATAACATACATGAAATTGGAAAATTGATTATTTCAAGAACTTTAGTTTTGGCATGCCAACTTCTGAAAATAGATTTGATCATTTGTGCCTTTTGTTAAAGAAAAATCAAAACCCACTTTATTATAAAAAAAAACAAATTAATTAGGTGCAAAATGATTTGGTTATTTTTTATGAGGTGTAAGAATAATTTTTTACCTATTACAACATTCATAAAATATACAAGGAAATAATTGGAA
Organism: Hura crepitans; assembly: GCA_948208565.1. Lineage (NCBI taxonomy): Eukaryota > Viridiplantae > Streptophyta > Magnoliopsida > Malpighiales > Euphorbiaceae > Hura > Hura crepitans. The sequence continues at coordinate 10,758 of CANXYI011709816.1, forward strand.
TGAAAATTAAATTACATGGTAATTACCTAAAATACATTCTAACCAAAAAGGAATTAAAAATTACATGGAAATTACCAAGAATACATTACAACTGATTAAAAATAAAATTACATTGAAATAACTGAAAATACAATCTAATCAAATAAAAATAAAGTGAAAATAAATAAAATAGAAAGAAAAAATTAAAAAGAAACTAAAGGTTAGATAGAATAAATAAATAAATAATAAAGAGAGAAAAATAACTAAAGGGTTAAACTTCACCAGATGTCAAACAGGAGAAAAGACATTAAATAAAATCCAAATAAATCTCATGTAACTCGTATCATAGCAATAACATAATGTTAGTATGAAGCAAATAATAAAATTGATAGAAAGAATAAATAATAAAAAAGAGCATGAAATAAAGAAATAATAAAGAAAATGAGATAATAAAAAAACGAATGAATAATAAATAACATGTAAAAATAGAACAAATAAAAATTGGTTAAAAAAATAAAATAGAATAACATATTAATTGCAGACAAAAAGAATAAAAGTACTGCATCTAACTAGTAGATGAGTATCCAAATAAAATAGGGTTTCCTCATTTAGTTGGTAACTAGGAAATAAATCAAATATAACAAAAGGCACCATGCTTGACTAGTAGATGGATGTATAAAGAAAAAGAAAATTATAAAAGAAGTAGAAGCATTGGTCGACTCGCTCTTTATAATTACTTTTATGAAAAAATCTTGAAAAGGATGAAAAATTGTAAAGAAAGTCTTCTAGAATTATAAAAATAGCATTTGGAAAGTATTTTTGAGCTTTTAGGTGTGAATTTGCAATGAAAAGTTGACACTTAAGACTAACATAAGGTTTGCCTTATATATATGTGGACCAAGGTGCAAAACGGCCGTTTCAAGTAGCAAAACAGTCATTTTGCACTCTAAGCGGTCATTTTGGACCATTTTGCTTAAAAAAGAGTCCTCTACATATTCTACCTCTTTGGAAAAATGATGTCATCTCATGAAGGCAAAATAGCCATTTTAGGTAGGTGAAAATGGCCATTTTGATGCTAGAATGGCCATTTCAGCAAGGCATACAACTGTTGTTTTAAAGTAAAATGAAGTAGTTTTACTTAATGGCCCAAAACTTGGAAAAATGGAATTTTTTTTCAATTTTGAAACATTTTTCCCTTTTAAATGCATTGAGCCCTCAGCCCACCACATATACCTATTTTTCTCACAATTTAAGTTACACCTCGAGATTTTCGGGTTGGGCAAAGTCCTACATTTAACAAATTAATAAAAACACTTTGAGATCTTGGAATCAGATGTTAACATCCTTATTTATCAAAATTTTTGTCCTTTTCTCATCATTAGGCAATCTAAACATGGGTACCCTAGAAATCCACTATCTACAATAGTATTAATAAGTTGGAATATTATTAATGCAGAAAAATTAGCACATGTTTTACATCTTGATTAGCTCAAGTAGTAATTCTCACAAGATATAAGCATAGAGATACTTAGAGTTAACATATGGATGCTTACTTGGGAAGTAAGTATATCAGAGACCTACCGTGAGATCTTCACATAGATACTTAATCTATGTCAGTGAAAGTATCTCATTATATCAATGATGCAAGTATCATTAGAGTTAAGATCACTAACTATCTTAAATATGGTGTGACATACTTTGACTCTAAAACTTTTATTTCGAATAAGAAGTATACATAGTGAGGTGCTTGAGTATGGCATAACATATTTGAAGAGAGGGTAGTAATCAATAAAGGATTCATCACCCCAGATTATAGTAGGGAGTTTATCTCACAGTTCTGATGAGTAACCTATATTTAGGAATTTCTAGCCATAGCAAAGTGCCATGTGTGAATGGGATTCACTAAAGGCATTTTGGAATAATGGTGAAATAATTAGAACAATATGTTCAGGGCTTAATTAGACATACTTATTTAAGGTATAAGTTGACATAAGTCTATACACAAAGCTAGATGAGATAAAAGACGATGAAAAGAGGTTATTGCAACATAATTATATATGGAAGGGTTAAGTCAAACCACTTGACTTTCTAGGACTTAGGTACTCATGATGCATGGCTAGATGCCTCTCTTAACTTATATACAAGTAATATATCAATTAGTGAATTGATATTTATTTAATGAGATTAAATATATAGTCTAAGTTGGACTAGGACTTTAATTCATAGTGTACTACCATGTTGTTCTAGAAACCCATAGGGTCACACACATAAAAGGAGTTTGTAACACTCATAAGTCAAGGCTCCATGAATAATACCTTTGAGGCTTAAAAAGTATGCCTAGGGTGTCGAGTCACCTTCATAAGGCCGGAGACAGGGTGTACTATCTAAAAATTTAGCAAAACCAATAATTCATTTTAGGCTATAGGCTAGTGAATCGTGGCGTTAAATGGACTTAGGCTAGGAATGACCTAGGATGTGCCCGAGCAAACATGAAAACATCATACGTAAAGGTCAAAATTTTCATTGAGTTCATTAGTGAAGGAATTTTAATTTTTTGAGATCATTTGGTAATTTTTTAAAATTTCTTAATTTTTTGAGGAACTAGTAGATCGACTTGCTGATGGAATTTTGCTATGAAATTTTACAAGACAATAAGTAAGCCTAATCATGGATTTTTCGAACAAACGTAATAATTTTTTGAGGTTTGAGTGAATTTTAAAATTTACCTGAAGTTGTAGCAAAAATTAAGCACTTTTAAGACACATAAGTGCCACGTATCATCACTCGAGGCACCTAGCTCATGTATATAAATAGTGTGCCATGTGGACAATCCACTTCAAAGCCAAAATCACCTAACTCCACCACACTTTCCTTCTCTCTTTCTCTCTTAGCTAGACGATGCCTTCCTCCATCTCCATCCACTATTTTTAAATTAAAAATTCCAATAATTATGTGGAAAGTGTCCTTTAAAGCTTGTAAGCACCATTGCCATTT
>CANXYI011709853.1:0-12540 GCA_948208565.1 Hura crepitans
CTGAGTCTCAAGTGGGTATATGATTATGTCACAATAAGGAGAAAGGCGGCTTGTAGGTGCACCTGTTATCGTGTTTCTACAGGGACCTAACATAGGTGTTCCAAATGACAAATCATTTAGTGAAACCATACAAGGAATTATGTGAGCATATGATATTGGAATGGAAAAGAATAATGATAGATGAATAGTTAAAGAATTATGTGACAATATAATAGGTTTGATGAAATTAAAAGAATAATAACTCTTAATGTATTAAATGTCCAAGGGTAATATGGTAATGATTAAAAAAAAGTACCAAGGCCCATATTAGTTAAATAACCTACTCGATAGGTTGACTGGTCAACTAGGGACATAGCCAATACTAGGGCACTAGAGTGTCCCATGCTTATGATAGGTGCAGTTGTCATGGTTTTAGATGAGCACCCCTACATTTTTTATACTAATAGATTACATGTTGATATGTTAGTGCTAGTGCAATAGCCATTGAGGTCCATGAGGGTTACTAAAAAAATGTTATGCTAGGCCTATTTTGTGTTATGATAGGTGCAGCCGTCGAGGTATATAATGTGGATCCTTGCACACATTTTTAAGACAAGTGCAGCCATTGAGCTTCTTAATAAGAACCCCCACACATTGATCATGTGATGTTGTGTTATTGTAAGTTTAACAATTGGGGTCCAAAATACAAGCCCTCGCACACCTTTAAATCTTGTTATCTAGTATTTGGGATATTATCTCTCAAGTATTGGGAAAAATATTAAGTAACTAGAAGAAAATGTGTTTATTTAGACCAGGATAACTATAATTAAAAATGTCATAAATTAGCTAATATAAGTTAATTAAATGTGGAATATTATATGATACATATATTGTAAACATAAGTTATGAATGATGGCAGGCAATGCTTGTATGAATAAGTATGAATTATACATTTTAATATTTAATACTGTGTGCATTCCATGAATAAATGTGCATGGCATGCATTATGTGTAACAACTCGAAAATTCAACTCTCATGAATACTACTTCTTAGGATGAATAGTGGTTCTCGAGACTTGAGTCATAGTAAGCTTACCAATGGGAAGTATTAATTACAAGATAATTTTGGGCAAAGTTTGAAGCCAATCCGAAGTCATTCGGATGGTTAAAAATGCTAATTAAGATCTTACGGCAACATCTTGTGAATAGTGTCACAAGCAAAGCTGAATCATAAAATAAATTAAAAGTTGCTTAAAATAATCCAAAAACATTACAACTTGATACTCAAATATTCTAAATAGTCTAATGGCTTTGGAATCCGAATTTTTTGAGTTTGGAAACCATTTTTACCCAATTTTCGGGATAGAAAATAGATTAATTTTTTAGGTTATTGTCAGAATTTGGGCATGAGATTGTGAGAGGATTTAGGGCTTGAATTTATGGAATTTTGGAGATAGGAATGGAGGAAAATTGATTTTTCTATCAGTTATAAAAATTTTTTGAACCAAAGAAAAATATTATTTTTGAAAACTATATAAAAGGCATTTTTCCTCTCCTTTTATATGTATACAACACCACCATCCTCCTCGCTAAGTCTCTATTTTCTGCCCACTCCTCCTCCCCTCCTTTTCTTGGTGATTTCTCTTCCCTCAAAGGGACCCACTGTGTGAGTTTACCCCCGAAACAATGAGCGTTTCGAGATAAGTGTGTGGACACCAAAATCATATGGAATGGTGGAGTATTTCAAGAGAAAGATAAAAAAAACTGAGGTGAATAGTAACACTTTCTCTCTCGGGATTTCTTTCTCTACAAATTTTATTTTTCATGGGTTCTTAAGATGTTGTAGAGTATGTATCTAGGCTCGAAATATTTTTTTGACCTCTAGATTATTTTATATTATTTATTGAAATTTGTACCCATTTGTATTCGTAGGTGAAACGATAACCCGAGGCAAGGAAGGCATGAGCTAACTTTGGGGGTCCCGTATGACCTTGTTAAGTAAGTATAATCACTTTAATTTAGTTTAAATACTCGATTAATGCATTATGTATAAAATGCCATATATGGAATTAATGGTAATAAATGCATAGAAAATGAAATAAATGTTATAAAAATTATTTATGGCTTATGACATGATAAATACCTGATATTTGATAATTTAGAGTGTTCGAATGTGATAAAAACTATGAAAATGTGATTTTATGCTATAAGTGCATTATGTGAGTAAAAACTTGAAAATACCATATTTTGTGCTTTTGTCTAGAATTGCTTGCGTATGGTATTTTTATGAATTGAAACATGTACCAATGATGTGTTGAGTGCTAGAATGCCATAAATTAGGTCGTTATGTTCATGAGTAGCATTATGCCTATTTATACCGTTAAGTGCACTAATGGGCAGTGGGTGTTCTTATTGATGAAGAATGTTGTGTATGCATGAATGCAATATGTTTTTATGCTTGAAATAGATTTTTGACACATGATGGATATATGTGTGTGATACATGCATGATGAGGCATGATATGGTTAATTGTAGGCAAAAATGGAAAATTTTCATGATGTGAATAGTTTCATCGATATTTATGACTTCATGTGATGTACTGAGATGTTGAGTACCCCGATGCCATTACACCAAGGAAAATGGATCCTATGGATGTAATGGACATCAATAGGCCTAAGTTGGTCAATTATACATGTGTAGGCCATGCAATTGTGCATTGAGGCCAATGATGATTTTTATGTTAATATAATAAAATGAAATGTGAAATTGGATGAATTGACATGTTTAATGATGCCTCTATAGTTAGACAACCTAGTTTGGATAGGTTGACCAGTCAACTAGGATTGTAGCAGCTACTAGTATACCTTCGGGTATGAGACCTTCGGGTCATTGATTTATGTGCTGATGAGCATGAGAGCCTTTAGGCCTAAGATTTGCTTGCTAATATGCATGAGAGCCTTTAGGCCTAAGTTTACTTACCTATGTGGTATAAGAGCCTTCGGGCCTAAGCTTACTTACTTATGTGGTATGAGAGCCTTTGGGCCTAAGTTACACATTTATAAGTGTGGAGAGCCTTTGAGCCTAAGTTACACATCTTTAGATGTGGAGAGCCTTCGGGCCTAAGTAATTTTGTTATCCAGTCTTATTTAGTTATCTTATGGATATAGGCATCGGTTAAATGACTAAAATTGCTTAAAATCGCATAAATTGAGTTTGTATGTTAAATGGCATTAATATGTGACTTATGGACGTAATATGATCAAATGACCCAAAAATTGGTTTTGAGATGCTTGAATATGCTTATTTTCATTTGTATGAATATTTATGGTGATTATATGTGTATACATCTCAAATACTAATATGGATAGATATGAGGTGTATTATGGCACTTATGACCGAAAAATAGGTATGTCGCTACTAGTTGTGATATATGAGTTTGGTATGACATTTTACCAACTGTTGTGATATGGTATGACTTTTATCGTGTTTTATGGCCTACAAATGGCTAATTTACGATAATGGTGATTTTTGGCATAAATGATGCCTAAAGAATAAGACTTTATGCATGTGATGCATTATGTCCATTAAATGATAGTTAATTGACATTTTAATAATGCCTCGATAAATGTGCCATAAAATGCATTATTTATGCTTGTAATGTGCATGTTGGCATATGAGACACCATAAATGCATGAATATGATTCTAAAACCAAAATTTATTTATGTTGCATGTAAATCATGGAAAATGCATAATTGTAATATTAAATTCAGATATGGTTTGTGTGCATTATGGACATGATATAATTTTCCTTTTTATAAGTTAAAGTGATTACAACACTAAGTGAAAGCTTAGCATATTGCTTGTTTGTGATGTGTAGGTAATAAGGTAGCAGATTAGAGCTAAAGCTTCTAAAAGCAGGAGACACGAAGATAACCCCTGTGTGGGTATTTTTGTATTCTTTTTGTAATAGTAATGATAATGTAAATGTAATGTCTAAGTAGTCATAATGCTCTTATGATCCCAGAGGGATTGAGTGTAATCTACATTTTGTAGCGAGGTTTTGTATTAAATATCTTAACTATGGATTTTATTTCGATTTTCTTGCATACTGTGTGATGTTTAATGAATTACATGTGAGAATTGTTGTTTGTGAGAGCCTGAGGCTCATTGTGATATTAATGTGATTTGGAGGGTCAAGAGGACCCATGTGAATTGGAGATGTATGTTGTCATGTATAGAAGTGTTTTTAAATAGATAAAAATTAGGAAAGTGTCCCGGTACAGCCGTTATGCTGTCGAATTTTTGACATGATAACCCCAATATTTACCTCGATTTATGTGCCAAAAAGGTTTTCAATGTTTTAGTACATTTTCAGGTCAAGAAATGTTTCCTTATATAAAAGTTTAAAATTTTAAGTGATTTTAGATAATGGAACTAGATATCATTTTACATGTGTGCGTCCTCCATTCGTGTTCGGTGTATGGATTGGGCGGAGGGTGCCACAGGAAATGTTTGTAGTGGCATTGGCTGAAATATGTGTGTATGTATGTCATGGCATGTATGCATGGGGATGGCATGGAATATATGGCATTGGTATGTAATTGGCATGAAAATAGGCATAGCAAAATGAATGCAAGACATGGTATGAAATAACTAAGGAATAAATGAGTTATGACCTAAAATGAAATGTAAGGTTATACATGAAATGTCATGGAAAATGGTTAGTGAAAATGTGGAAAGAATGGCATAACTGAGCATGGATAAATTAATGATCAGATAGATAATAATGGTTGGTAAATATATGGATTAAGATTGGTACATATAGTGGCATGGAAACCATGGTAGAAAGAAAAGGACCACATGAATAGTAATGACCACAAAAATCACCAAATGAATAGTAATGAGATAAAAATTGACCACATGAATAGTGTTTCTATGGAAAATGACTCGTAATTGGGAAAGGTGCATAAGTGCACCATTATTGTAATTGTGGGATACTAGTGAGGTTATAACATTGAAAAGATGATTAGTAGGTGAACAATAATGAGTAGATAGTAGTTAAGCCCATTAGTCAGATACCCATTGGATGGGTTGACCGGTTAACTAGGAAAATTATAGCTACTAGGAAGTTGGTTCCTCTAGGGCCACTGTTGTATGATGGATATAGCGGGTGCAGTCGTTGAGGTTATGATGTTAAACCCTGCAGAGTTGAGTATTAGAAGGTCCGCTTGGGTTGATCCTTACTACCTATTGGATTGGTTATGGATATTGGGAGGTCTTAGGATGTTGATCCCTACTATCCACCAATGCTATGTTGGACATGATGATTTGGGATATTGGGAGGTCCCATGGGACTGATCCCTGTTATCCCCTTTGCAGATATTAGGAGGTCCACAGACTGATCCTTACTATCTGCCAATTCAGTATTGAGAGGTTTCATGGAACTGATCCTTGTTATCGGGTAGGTAGGTGTAACTATTGAGGTCTAAAATATAGGCCATTGCATAACATAGATCCTGCTATTCAGTATCTTAAAGTGTCATCAATCTGTTATGGGCCTAAATAAAAAAAGGGATTAATGGGATACAAGATAATATGACTAATAAAACTGGTTACTTGCATAACAAGATATTGAAATAGGTAGAACCTAGCTGATAAACCTGTAAGCATATGATATGCCATGATTTCATTACTTATGCTTGGATGTACTTAATTTCATTGATGTATGTGTATATGCAAGACATGCATTTGTTATATCAATTCCACCACTGAGTGTATACTCAGCGTGTTGGGATTTTGATGCCAGGTTATAGCCGAGATTAGCTACCAGCCTCACCATGTGTAGTATAGCTGTTTACTCTTTTGGATAATCTTTCTGTACTTTTTGGGAGATTGTATAGTGGCACTCGTGTATATGTAGGGATGTATAGGAAAAATATGGTCCTTGATGATGTATAGGGTAAACATGTAATGATGACAATTTAACCAACTTTAATTGATGAGATATGCATGACTGTGTAGCTTATATTATATGATTGTATTGGTTGCTTATGTGTTGTGGGTCTGAGACCCTATGTTTATACTGTTGGCTATGTGTGATGTGACTTGGGGGACCAGAAAGGTTTAGGTGTTGTGACATGTGTGGATAATAGTTATAGAAGTGCTTTTTGTGCAGTTTTTTTTGGTTTTTAACCCGAGTAGCTATTATGCTGCACAATTTTTTGTAAAATGGATAACAGACATAAAATGGTGTTTTATCAGACTAAAATAGGCTGTATTAAAAGGTTGTATAGTAATAACCACTAATCAGTCAAGATAGGATAATAAGATAAAAGAAGTCATAAGTGTTAAACGAATTAACCCTATGGTAATTTAAGGATGGGTGATATACAGGAAATAACACTCTTTGTCTATTTCTTTTAGGAATTGACACGGGGTAGTGCACTCCTCCTCCTTAGTGTGGCCAACATCACCTCTCTCTCTCTCATTTCCCTCTCTTTTTCTTCCATTTATCCCTCAATTCTAAGCTAAATCCCCTAAATTTATATCAATCTTCACCTTCATAGTCTCCTGAAGCTAAATCTATTGACATATTTCAAGCAAATCACTTAATTGAGGAGATTTTAGTACTTGATGAATAGTGGCCAAAGTTAGTATAATTGTTCCTTTTCCAATTTTTATTTTATATTTAGGTAGCTATAAGTGTGCGAAGAAAATCCATGTAGTTAGATTTCAATTTGGGAGCATATAGGATTTTTGAGAATTTTTCAAACCCTAAATTCTATTATGTTTATAGGAAAAGGAAAGGAGGTTGTGGAGGAAGGCAAATCAACCCTTGAGATAGTGATTTAGAGTTCATTGAAGCTTTAGGTAAGTGAATTTAATGTAATATGTGTTGTATATAGTGTATGTGTTGACATGTGTATGTGTATATAAGTGTATACGATGTATGTGAGAGTGTAATATGGTGAGCATAGTCAACTTGAATATGTAGATCTTGCATGTGAAAAGAATGTGAATATGGGTGTGTGGTCTATGGCCGAATGGTATCTTGAGAGAGAGTGAGTGTGTGTATGTGTTAGTGATTAGAAAATGGCATGTAAAAATGTTAGCGAGTTAATAGCTTGCCTAATGACAATGTGAGATTAAAGGAATTGAAATGTGTATACCTTGGGGTGATATGGCCATAAGGTATATGTGCATGTGGGACTATTGTGAGGCTTAATGGAAATTGGCATGAATTGTGCATGTAATCATGTAAATGTAAGGATTAATTAACTAGAAGTGAACGAAAGAAACTGGATGTGTGAAATGTTGTTAAATATAATGACAATGCATGAAATCCATGTGATGTTATGTAAGTATGTTTGAGGTAACATAAACTAGGCACATAATGGCATAATTTTTTAGGGATTATGGGCACATAAAATAAACAAAATGAATAGGGAACCTTAAGTTTGTAGGGTGACTAAAGTAAAGGGTCAATAAGAGTGAGAATATACACGTAATTTGCATGATATTAATGAAAGGTAAATGAATTAATCATGTATCGAATGACATGTAACGGATGGTTAAATAATAATTGGTGTTGGCCCATATTAGTCAGACACCTATTAGATAGGTTGATTGGTTAACTAGGGACTTAGCAGTTGCTAGGGGCTTTGGTCCATGTGGATCATTGCTTGTTTGTATAATATGGCGAGTGTAGTTGCCAAGGTTCTGATTATGAGCTTGACACTCTTAGGTATTAGAAGGTCCATACGAGCTGATCCCTGCTACTCATCTTATTTGGATATTGGGAGGCTCACACAGGCTGATCCCTTATGGGCCACTACATGTGTTGTATCCCATTGTCCAATGTCTTAAAGTGTAGCCTTTCTAGTATGGGCCTAAAAGATAATAATGAGTAAACTGAGGTGCCATTAGAACTAAACTTGTATAACTCGTTAAGATAAATAAAAATGGGAAATTAAGAGTTAACTGTCTTAGACTATAACGGGTTATGAAATTAAATAAACTGGATTTAATATTATATAACTGGCTTACATTTGTAATTGATATTATCAATGTGAATAATATGCCTAACTATAGGGTTGCTTATAGGCATGATACAACTCATATTACATTAAATTCACCATTGAGTGTATACTCAGCATGTCGATCTTTTCGATACGGAGGTAGAAGATAGTAGATTGCTGCTCAACCTTGACCTATAGTGTAGCTGCTAGTTTCCTTTTGGGTATCTGTTTCAACAATTTTGTACTTGTAATAGATAGAGGTGCTCATGTATATAGAGTTAAGGCCCAGGTATGTACATTAGTTATATACTATTTTGACTTATCTTGGTTTGTAATTATTAAAATAGGTTGTATACACTGTTTATTACATATATGTGGGGGCATGTGCTGTTTGATGAGATATGGGTTTGAGACCCTTGTGTGTGTGATTGCCTAATATTGAGATGAGTATCAGGGGGACTAGAAGGGTCTAGGATGTGTGGCATGTATGAATAAGTATAGAAGTGCTTTTTTATCAGTTAAAATTTTTAGATTTTCACAACGGCTACCAAAAATTATATTAAAAGTAATCTGTTTGAAATTGTCTAATAAATTGGTAATTACATATTAATACAATAATAAAATAGTAGGGAATAAGTAAATGGTATTAAAATAACATGGAAATAGGAATAGGATTATTGAATCTATAAAAGTTAAATGAATGTCAGGCAGGGTGGAATTAGGATTGGTGACCTTCAGAAGGTAGTATCTCTTATATGGTCTCTCCAGAGATCGGGTAGGGGGTGTTACACTACAGGTCCCTTTGGTTCTTCTCGACTACTTTCCACTTCTTCCTTAATTGCTCTTCTAAAATTGCTAGATATATCGCACTTAAAAATTGGTTGAGAGTGCTTAAATGTGCAACTTCAACTTATACACATGAAATGCAATACTATACTCACCTTAATCACACAAATGCATTCACACACATACACATCAAGGACATATGTCCATAGGTCTAGTGCAGCTTAAACCAACTGCATAGTCTAAAATGCCTGAACTAAGCTTTGATACCACAAAATGTGACTAGAGTCATTAGATGAAGGAGTGCCACATCATATGTCTTAGGCACCAAACACGCTATATGATCACATCACACATTCATAATTATAATTTGTAAACAATAAATCATCAAAATGTCATATTATCACATGCTTAATCTTAGTTATCATTTCAAATATCAATATATTTATATGAAAGCAATAAAAAACTCCATTTTTGTGTTCAATAAAAATGAAAGATGAAACATTAAATCCAAATCATAATTCCAAAATAATTACAACTTGTAACTTAACGAACTCTTGTTAAGTTTTACAAAACAAATTTGAAATGAAATCCAAAGTACAAAAAGACTGTTAAAGGATAAGAACATCATAAACTAGACACATGAGATGAATGCTCCAAAATTAGCTATAAGAATTCTACATGTAGTGCCTCCTTTATTGATGCTCACCTACAACCTATACATAGAAACTAATGCACTAAGTGAAATGCTTAGTGGTGTGTAAACAATTTTAGTTTACCTCACTACCATCATGTCATACACATATAATTCTCAATAACATTATTAAATTAAAAACAATATGCATAGTCATGCATGCCCTTACCTAAACTTACCTCAATTTTGGTCTCACTTGTAGTTCATACATGCACATGTTCGCATTATATCATAGCAGCCATACATACATCATTTGTTATTCTTTCTTTTATCACGTTCTCACTATTGAAGCACATTTAATTAGTTATTTTAAGTCTCATACATATATTCATCTTTATCTTATTTTAGGCAACTCATGATAACTCAGTTATGTTTACCTCAATCAATGTAGACTAAATGATACCTAAGTGAGGCTTACAAAACTGTACCTAAAATATCACATAAGGAATAAGCTCATAAAATAATATACGACCCTAAGCAGGGCCTATATAGCCATATCTGTAATATCACAATTGCTCTAGAGAGCATACTTATAATATACAATACCCAAGTAGGGCTTACATGGCTATACCTATAATATCTCATAAAAAATGCAATACTACTAAACAAATCCCCTATTGGCATGCCAACCTATCCCAACGGTAACAATAGCCTAGTTGTACATAGGCATAATATATTTAGTTCAAAATACCATGCCATTTATGCTTAATTTCAATTCTTATATGTTCATCTCATATCACACCTTTAGAACAAATTTCTCATTATATTACATTATTCTTAATTCTCGTGTAATCAAATCATATCATAAATTTTAGGTATAAGAGTCTCATCATATAACTTGTGCATATCACATACTCATAATGTCACATGTCACATTTTATCATCCTAAATTTGATTTATGAACTTATCAAGCCACATTCTATAATATCTCATTTATATGTTTATAGCTCAATGCTAGCATAGATTTCATAGATTAGCTCAATTTCCCTATTGTAAAGGATATAGATTCTCATTTAACATCATCACTGTATAAACTCATAATATGACTAATTCTCGTTAAATAATCATGAATTACAAGCTTTACAATTTTTGCAAGGTTAATGCTCAAATAATCATGACTTATAAGCCTTACAAATCATGCAAGGTTGATGGAATAAAAAAGCTTAAAATGGTTTTAAAAAACATTAAAATTTAGAAGAAAATCTTAAAGTCTTATGCTATCTAAAAGGGGTCACGATTATGTGCCCTCATGAGTCCTTAGATGGACCTCACTTCTCATACATCTTGATGGGCTCATGACCATGAGGCCTAATTTTTACAAAATATTGACATGAATTATAACCAATTTCAACACTAAAACACAATAAAATTCAATATTTTTTAAGCCAAATCACTCCCTAATAAATTCTAAATCATCATATATAGATTCTAACACATTTCTAATAATGGATTACACTCAATTATGCACAATTATCATCAAATTTTATCCAAAATCAAGCAAAAACAACATAAATCTAACTAGCACAAATTATACCTAAAACAAAAAGAAAAACCAAATTTGGTCATACACATACTATTCTAATGGAGTGTTAATCATTTTGAACTAGTTCTAAGCTTCAACAATGGCCTTCTATTTAGCCTTCATTTTTTTTTGTTTTCTCTTCTTCTTCTTCTCCTTCTCTACCATAACCAAGCCACAAAACACAACATACACATATAAAAAACAAACTTAAATGTAGAAAATTAGTAAATACACAGTTAAATTCTTGGTTTTAATTAGGTTACTTAGCAAATGATGTTGAAAATTATTCTTTGTAAGTTCTTTGAATGCACAGTTAGAAAAGAAATGATGAACTATTTCTTATTTTCATTAAAATTAGACAAATTAGGTTATTTATACCCTATGAAACCAATAACTTAGATTTACCACTTGAAATTGATCTAGCGGTCCATATGGGTTTACAATCGAATTCCATTTACAATCTATATAAAAATCATTTTTATGCAATTATAGCCTCAAATGCATAAAAATCCAAGTGTTAATTATTTTTATGAAAATATTTATTTATTTAAAAATCCTAAAAACATTTTTATTATTTTTCATCATGCATACACATAAATTAATTATTTTATTATTTATTATAGGCCATATATGTGAAGCATTACAGTTGTATTATCATTAGAAAAAAGAGAATATTAATTTAAATGATTTTAAGTTCTCTTTATCACAGTAATAATAAATTCTGACCAAATTAGCTAAGCAAACCTCAAACTTAGTGATGAGAAAAAAAATCTAAGTCACTCAATCAAATTAAGTATGATCATAAACTTGAGCATAACTTTGAAAGATGATTAGTAACTTCTCACAAGCTACTTTTTCTTTATAGTTTGTAAACCTAGAATAAATTATCATAGAAGCACTATACTGATTAATGCATCAAAATGGCTATCAAAGGAAAGAAAGACAAAATATATAGTATATAATTTGAGAAAAGTTCAAAATTATGTTACAACTAGAGAATTCCTAGCCAAATGAGAAAAAACATTTTTAGTAGACCAAATAAATGTTAAAGGTGTGATTGACAAAGAAAATGAAATTATAAGATTTTATCACACATATATATAAAGATGATGATTTTATGTAAGTAGCAAAATAAAACATTCCAAAAACAAAAGACAATAATGCAAAATAACTTTTTGTTTGGTTGACAATGGATTTACAAAAAGTAAGTATACAATAAAACATAGAACAAAAGTACATAAATATGTTTCTCTAGGTTTCTAGGTAACTAAATGGAATTTATTCTAAGATGTTAAAGAATTCAAAAATTAAGAAGATCAAAAATCAAAATTATACATTATATATCAGTATATATGAATTCGACTTCTATATCTTTAATTGTTGAAGGTTATTGATCTTTATAAATAATAATGTGATATTTGTAGTTGTAAACCCATATAAAAGAAAGATGACAAAAGATGTGAATTTTTTATAATGAAAAAAGAGAAAGTAAAGTCTTTTACCACAAAAAAGCAATGCTATCATAACAAAATAGAGGTTCAAAG
>CANXYI011709964.1:0-11366 GCA_948208565.1 Hura crepitans
TCTTGCATTCATTTTATAAGAATGTTTTGTATTAGCACCTTAGTTTATTTGGTACATTATAAATTTATTCTTGTATTCATAAGATATATAAATATATATATATATATATATATATATATATATATATATATATATATATATATCATAAGGGCATGAAATACCTCCTTACTCAGAAGAAGCCAAACTTGAGATAGAGAAATTGGTTAGAACTGATCAAGGATTATGATTGCTTGATTGACTACCATCTAGGGAAAGACAATATGGTGGCAGATGCTATGAGTAGGAAAATTATAATGGCCCTAAAAGCTATGAATGATGATTGTAGTACACTTTAAAAGATGCTACATTGGCTGAGTTACAAATGAAGCCAGATTTAGGAAAACTAGATGGAAGAGGAATAGCTAGTTTATATGGCAAGCGAGGCCCCAGAAGAAGGCCACAAGGTTGAGTTGACATAGGATGAGTATGTATATTATCAGAATAGGTTATATGTACCTAGTACAGATGACCTGAGGTTATAGATATTAAAGGAGACACATGAGGCTCCTTGTTCCATGCATCTTGGGAGGAAATTTTGAACTTGAAATCTCATTATTGGTGGCCTAGTATGAAAAAGAGATGGGGCCTAGTATGTTGTAAAGTGTTTGACATGCTAGCCAATGAAAGCTGAGTATCAAGTTCCCTCTAGATTACTACATCTTATAGCAATACTAGAGTGGATGTGGGAAAAGGTAACTATGGATTCTATGATGGGTTTACCTTTGACTAGAGGTAAATGCAATGTCCCATGGGTGATTGTTGATAAATTAATAAGACAGCTTAAGTTATCTAGTTAGGATGGATTAGTCCTTAAAGAGGCTACTTAGACTATATGGGTATGAGATAGTCAGATTACATGGTGTGCTAATGACTATCATTTTTTATAGGGATCCTCATTTTACTTCTAGATTTTGGAAGAAGTTGCAGGTAGCTTTAGGCACCATAATAGGTTATAGCATAGTTTTTCATCCTTAGACTGACGAGTAGTAAGTGAGGGTGATACAGATATTTGAAGACATGTTATAAGGATGTATTATTGAGCTTAAGGGTAACTATAATTAGTACTTATTTTTGGTAGAGTGGGCCTATAATAATAGTTACCAGTTTAGCTTGGGGATGGGCCTATATGAAGCATTGTGTGATAGATAATGGAGGATTTTCTTGGTGATAGAGTGTAAATTTAATAAGAGAAAGGCTAAAGGCAACTATAGATACACAAAAATCATACACTAACCTGAACTAGAGAGATATTGAATATATAGTTAGGAAAAAAGTGTTCTTAAAGGTTTCTCTGAGGAGAAAGATACAGAGGTCAAGAAAAAAAGGGAATTAAGTCCAAGGTTCATAAGACCCTATGAAATTACGGAAGGCATGGGACCTCTAGCATATAGGTAGGCATTACCACCTGAGCTGTAAATGATACAAGATGTTTTTATGTCCCATGCATAAGAGGTTTAGATCAGATTCAATATATATGATTCTGATGATAGATAATGAGATTTAGCCGGATTTGAGTTATAAGGAGGAACTGGTATAGAGTATGGCTTGTGAAATAAAGCAATTAAGGAATGAGTCTATACCACTAGTTAAAGTGCTATGGAAGTATCATAATACAAAGGAAGTTACCTAAGAGCCAGAAGAGCCGATGAGAGCTTAGTATTTTTATTTATTTGCTTCAAGAAATTTTAAGGGTGAAATTTTCTTAAAAGGGTAAGAAATGTAATGCTTGTATCTAAAGGCTCTGTGAAAAGTGCCATTAGGTCCAGGAAGTGTGCCCAAGGTGTTAGGTCACTTGCATGCAAATTGAGGCAGTGACACTAATTAAGAAACTTTGAGGGGGGCTTTAATCTAATGAAAAAGGAAAATTTTAAAAATTTATTAGAACTAATATTTCATTTCTAGCTACAAGCTACCAAAATGACTTAGGATAAGCTCGGACGAACCCAAAAATAGCGAACCATAAAGCTCAAAAATTCCTCTGAGTCTTTTGGTGAAAGAATGATTGAATTCTGAGGTCATATGTGAATTCTCATAAGTTTTTAGGTTAGCACACAAATCGAGATAGCTTGTGAAAATTTATGAGTAGGTAGAGCGGACTAAAATATGAATTTTAAAATAAACGGTGCAATTTTTTGAGGACCGTGTGAATTTTGGTGAATTTTTTACGTTTATCAAAAACTCGAGATGTGTCGAGGTGACCCAGGTGGTTATGGGACCCACCCACACTTGGCCATATGGCCTAAGACCCTTGCCAAGTGGCAAGGGTGAGTGACAAAGTGGATAATTCCACTTAAACAAAAGAAAAGAAACTCCTCCCTTGCTATACAGGTAGTGATGCCATAGCAACTTAAAGGGGGATTTTTATCTTCTTCCTTTAAGCTTTTCTAGAATTTTTTGGTTTCTAAATTCAAGTTGGGATGTTGGGGAATCTTTGAAGAAGAATCACGTCTAAAGGAGTTCTTAGCTGTGAGTTAAAATTCATGGAAGTTTTCTAGATAAAAGTAGTCCAGTAAGGTGTCAATGGTGAGTTTCTTGCCTTTTCTTTGAGTTTTCTTGGAAATTCTTAGTTAGAAATTATGCTTTGTAGTGCTTAACACCTAAGGCTATGTGTGTGAATTGTGTTTGATGGGAATCAACGCAAAGAGGGCTTGAAAGAAGGGAGAAAGAACTCTTTATGGTAGGGCTGGAACAAAGGATTTAGCAAGTTAGAAGTCGTGTGTTCAAGAGGTAAGTGAATTCTAATATTTTCCTCATGTCTTGTGATCTATAAAGGGGCTAGAAATAAGTTGTAAAGGTGTACAACTTAGTGGCATGTATGGGTAATTTAATGTTCTAAGGAAATCCTTTAAATGTAACATGGGAAAGGACATGGAAATAGGTAGGATTTGATGAATTTTTACTTGTCATGCTTGTGTATATTGGTTGGCTGAGAGTTTTGACATAGGTAAGAATTTAGTTAGTTACTGAATTTTATAATGGCAAGGGAAAATATGTGTTTATGGCATATAATTGTATGTTGAGCATGTGTAGTTGTTATTTTAACATGTGTAAGAATGGGATTACTTATGAATGGATAGAAAAGTGCATGTATGGCATGGGTTATGTATGTAACGCCCAAAAAAAACCATCATCTAGTGAGCAATAACCCTCGAGCCTAACACAGTGATGTTCAAGGCACTGAGGGACAACTTAGATAGGAATTTTTGTCAACTGAACTTTGATCGACCAAAAAGTGATGAAAAAGAATGAAATAAAAATTTTTGTAGAACCAATAAATCATTTCAAGCTAAAAATTGATGAATAGTGACCTTAATTGCAGTTGTGCCAGGACAGCTCTATGAAATACCCAGACGGACTTGAAAATACCATACCCTAAAGCTCAAAAATTCCAATGAGTCCATTGGAAAAGGAATTTTAATATTTTGAGGTTGTTCGCTATTTTTTCGTAATTTTTAGATTATGCAGGTGAATAGTAACCCTAGCTCTCGGAGGAGTTTTGGGCTAAAATTTTATGGGACCCTTAATGAACATAATTGATTATTTTTTGAACTAGAATCATGATTTTTGGAGGTCTAAAGAAGTTATTGTGAATGTTTAAAATTTAAAACAAAATAGAATTAAGATTGACATGTGGTGCGATCATGGCCACCCACTTTGTTTATGTACCTAAAGGGACATGTGTGCATGGTGGATAGTATGAAAAGAAGTTGTCTTCTCCCATTTCCACAAGAAAGTCGATGCTATTTACACTATGAGAGCTCCTCTATTTTCAATCCTTTCTCTCTCTTCCCATCCCAAAAACACCCATAATTTATATGGCACTGAACCTCCATGATGTTTTGAAGCCATTCTAACTGACAAAAGTGGAAAAGGATGTCTATGAATAAAGTTATGAGCACTTGGTGAATAGTGTCTTTTTTTTAGTAAGTGATTCTTTCTAAGGTTTCTTATTTTTCTTAGGGAGTATTTGAGGTGTAGATGTTATCCCTAAAAAGTGATTTCAATTTAGGGTTACAAATAATTTTGTAAGAACTTTTAAATTTCAAACCTTAAGATAGGTTGTTTGAGATTTTAGGCTAAATGATAAATAAATATGTTAGGATAAGTGTAATGTGGAATGGTGTAGACTACTTTAGGACATAATGGGTTGAAGTGAAAGAAAAAGGAAATTAATCAGAAGGTTGGTAAGGAAAAATTATGAAAGGAATAGTAGCTTTTATGTAAATAGGACCTATAACTGTCTAGGAAATTACGATGACCCGTAACTAATCGGAAAATATGACCTGACGAAATAAATTAATATCTATGTTTCATTAACTTAAAAATAACTAGAATAAATATTTGATAAGGTGAAAAAGTGATTAGCTAAATTAAATTAGAACCAGAATGAGTTAAAGAGTTACACAATTAATAACAAGCTGAAGGAATAAAATTATAAGATAAGATAAGAAATTATTAATATATAAATAATGTATGGATAGAATTTAAGAAAACTAATACATGGACATATTGTGGACTTCAGAATATAAAAAGAAATTGTAATTAGCAGAGTCTAAAGGACATGCGTATGGTGAAATCCTTATAAAGAATTCCATAAAGTTGTATTAAGCAGATTATCAGACAGCGCATCAAATAAATGTTATTATAAATATAGTAATGATGAAAGTAAATTATTAAAGCTGGGAACTAGGTTATTGTAATATAATGCAAGAAATAGGTAATATAAAATCCATGGAATATAATAAATTAGGATACATAGAAATGAGGTCAACTGTGTATATTTTTGAAAAGGAGAGAAACTAGAACTATGTATAAAAGGAAATAAAGGACACTTAAATAACATTAATAGAAGGAATGGCACCTAAGAGGAGGATATGATAATTTGGTGAAACTAGAAAAGTATTAAATAGAATTTCATTGATAAATAAAGTGAGATGATCAATTGAAGAACATGATTTACTATAAATATTTCTGATAATGAATACAATGGCTATGAAAGACAATTCAAAAGGAACTGTGGGATTATTGGTTGTTTATACACTGTATAGGTTGACAGCTCAACTAGGGATTAGTAGCTACTAAAGGCTGAGTCTGTATGGATTTTAGCCTATGTATGGCAGGTGCAACTGCTGAGTATTGAGTTAAGCCTGCATGCTCCGGGCATTGGGAGGCCTATAGGCTGATCCTTCCTACCCCCCATGCATATCGGGAGGTCTATAGACTAATCCTTGCTACCCACTTATGGATATTGGGAGGTCTCATGGGGCTTATCCCTACTATCCACCAATTGTATTATATTGTTATGATGATTGGTATTGGGATATTGAGAGGTCTCATGGGGCTGATCCCTGCTATCCCCTTTATAGATATTGAGAGGTCCTTAAATTGATCCTTGCTATCTACCTTTTTGATATTAGGAGGTTCTTATAAACTGATCCCTACTATCAGGTGAAGGGTGTGTATAGACACTGAGATCCAAAATATGGGCCACTGTATAGCTTGGTCTTTTGTCCTATTCTTAGACTGGGTAGATGCATTTGTTGAGGTCCAAAATAGGGGCCACAACATATTATGATTCCTATTAGCTAGTGGTTAGGAGTTCTTCCTAAACTGTGGGGCTATAAAGGGATAAAGTAAAGAATTTGAACAGACTTAAAGATACGTTAAAGAACTGAAAGATAAACTGTGATAATTAAAATAAC
Source organism: Hura crepitans (assembly GCA_948208565.1). Lineage (NCBI taxonomy): Eukaryota > Viridiplantae > Streptophyta > Magnoliopsida > Malpighiales > Euphorbiaceae > Hura > Hura crepitans. The sequence goes on from CANXYI011709964.1 coordinate 5,742, forward strand.
CTATAAATAAATAACTTAATAATAGGAGATAAGCTATTAAGAGATAATGGAATAAACCTATGTGATCTTAGTAAAATTTTTAAAGGAAGTAAAAGACTAATGAAATGGTGAATACATAGGAAAACATGATGAAGAAATAAGTTATAAAGGAAAGTATCTGATTTATATGAAATAGGCAATAAATTATAAGTAACTGCATAATGCATAAAGCTGAAGATTAGAGATTGATTAGGGAATAGTAAGAGTATATAGCTAAACCATGCAAGTTATGTAATTTAGGTATGGTAAGAATAACTAAAATGGAGGACTGTCAGTATAGAGCATCATTGAGTAGTAATAAGCTAATAAAAAAGGATGAAATGGCATTTGTAACCCTAGGTTAAAAGTCTAAAAGAGGTAATGTAAAGTAGTTAATAAATACACATGACTAGAAGCATTAATAGAGGGATTAAAATTAATAACTAGACAAAATTAGAAATTTCTTGTGTGCTTACATGTGATAGTAATACATGGTATGTTCGGTTAAATTCACCACTGAGTGCATACTCAACGTATCGGGTGTCCGATGTGTAAGTAGTAGATTCGGATGATATGATAAAGATGACTAACAGTGTAGTCAAAGACTATCCAAGTATGATATTGTCTGATTAGTTTGTGTTATGTTAATAGATAGAGGCACTCGTACATGTTACTATGGTTAGTTAAGTGTTATGATGCTTAGTTGGTTAGTACAATAACCGATAATGGTGTGAAACAAGTTCTTCGCTGTAATAACAACCTAGGCTAACATTTGATAGTAGGATCAGGCTTAGGAGTGTCATATGATTGGGAGGTTTACTTCAAACCACCAAAACCATTAAATAAGATTTTTAGATTGAATAAGAGAATTATAAATAAAAGTTAAACAAAAGGCCCCTAGGGAAATCCAAGGATGGGTGGCCTCATAGGAAGTAGCACACTTTGCTTATTTTCTTTAAGAATAGGTAAGGGGTGTTACAATGTAGATAGCTAAGATGTACTTGGGAAATTAGGCATGTGTATGTATGGTTAAAGTATGAATTTGATGAGTTCTTGGAGTAGCCGAAACCTTGTGCAAGTGTAAATATGTGTGGGTGTAGTTTGACATGAGTTTTAGTGCAATGTCTAACTAGCTAAGCATCAATGGCACGTAACTAGCCATAGGGTATGAGGTAATTGTATGATTGTGTGACTATACTACTTATTATAGAGACATATTATGAGCTTAGAATACTTAAAATGGTTTGAAATGTTGATATGTATTTGGCCATTGTGATAAATGGTAGGCATGAGAATTATAATATGTCTAGTCTAGTTGGTATAGCATGAAATGGTAAAGGCATGTATGTAAGTGTGACTAAGTTATTGGTTGATGGATAATTGTGTAATGAACATTATGGAAATGTATGATTAAGCATAGAAAAGGGTTGAACCCGAGGGCTATGTTAGTGTAAATAAGTATGAAAGTGATAGAATATACATGTACTAAATATGCCTAAAATATTACATTTATGTGAGCTATAATGGCTTAAATTATATTGACATGACTTTAATCAATGTATACCATAAAATGGCATGTAACATAGTTAAGGAATGGTATGAATAATGACCTTGAAATTTGACTAACAACCAAGTATAAAAGTGGCTTGTAATCTTGCCTATAAGGGCTATGGAATGTAAGTGAGAAACATGTTTATTTGTGTGCCTTGAGGGCTATGTCTTGTAAGGGATGGTAATGGCATTTTGAGCCTATAGTTTGGCATTATAAAGGACCTATGATTTTTTGGCTTAAGGCTTATAAACTTGTTATAAATAGTGTGGAGAATTACATTGAAAAATAAGGTGAATTGAACTTGAAAAGCTTAAACAAACCTTACCGCAATGACCTATAACTGTCCTAAATAACCATTACTTGAACCAATAAATTCCCTGGATAGTAAATGGCTTAGAATTATGATATACTTATGGAATTAAGTCTAGCATAATATATGGTAATTATTGGCAATTATCCTTGAATATATTTTTTTTGATAATTTACCCGGTATAGCCTGTTTATGGCCATACCAGACCGGGCTAATTTTCAACTATGTAATAAAAATTATAACTGTCTATTTTTTAGGTTAAAATATTATAAAAAGTAAATCAATAAAGAAATAGAGGTAGATTAAGGTTAAATGGCCCACTAGATAGACACCCATTGGATGGGTTAACTAGTCAACTTAGGGATCTTTAGTAGCTACAACACTATCTATTTTTCAAATAGGGCTAGTAAAACAACATAGGTCCCCATTGAGGCCACTATACCAGTTTGTTGGAAGGACAACTTTCTATCCTTATTACTTGATGCTAGATTTGAGATTGCTAGTGCAGCGACATAAGTCCCTATGGGCCATTGCTTTAGTTTGTTATATAGACCAGTCTACTAGGCAAACATAGCCACTTTATTGCTGATCATTTATATAATGCCGGTGTAGTGGCATAGGTCCCTAAGGGCCACTGCACTAGTTTGTTGGATAGACCAGTCTCCTAGGTAGATAACTCCTTATTATCTGCACCTTAGGTGCCAAAATTTAATTAAGCCAATGCAGCGACATAGGTCCAGAATAGGGACCATTGCACTAATTTATTTTTCCTTTTAGATCCAGTGTCTGTTGGGGTTATCTCCTAAGATAGGCCAATTAAAGTAATTATATAAGATGAATAAAATTTGCATTTGACTATGAAATATAACATAGGGGCATTTTGGTAATTTTCCACTGATAAGGCTTAGAGGCTTAAAAAGGATATAACTTATGCATGTAATAGTTAATAATAATCTTAAAACATAATTTACATAAATTATAGTGATTAACTAGATTAACTACAGACAACAACAACCTAAAGGTAAAACAGTAATTTGGCATGCTAACATTCTAAGTTGAACGGAGATGTTTGAACAAGTTAAGAATAGAGGCTTTAGGCATGGTTAGTATGGTGGACATGTTTTAAATGTTTGAATTCACCACTGAGTATTTTTATACTCAACATACCTATTTTGGTGCATAGGTACCAAAAATGGGATGGTGCCTCATAAAACGTGTAATGGAGTTCAGAGGTTAGATTGAAAAGGTTGACCACGTATAATGTGTAGCTTTTGCACTTTATGTACTTAGGTATGGAAGATAGGTATACTGTATAATGGGACACAAGGTTATATTTGTGTATATATACAATCAAACTATGTTGTAACTCAATAATGGTTAATTCTTATTGTGTATGTATTCCTTATGTGATTGTTTATAGCCTGAGGCCTATGATTTCTATGTGATAGATGTTGAAGATAGGATGATATCTAGGGGATAAGAAGGGTTTGGGAGATGTGATTACTTGTTACAGAAGTGTTTCATAAGTTAAATAATTTTGGGATAGTGACCTAAGCAACCGTTATGCTGTCAGAATTTTTAAGACATACCGGACTATGTTGAAATCATTCTATAATAGCATGAACATAATAAGATGAACCTAAATGGATTATAAAAATAGAATGAACTATGTTTGGAGTTAGATGGAATTCCTTAGTGCAGTATATGTAAAAGTTAAATGAATTACCATAGGAGAAGTGAGATAGGTGACTTGGTAGGAAATGCACCGCTTATTAGGTTTATTCGGGAATCCAGTAGGGAGTGTCACAGATTTCTTCCTTCAGACAATGCTTAGAGACATTGCATCTAAAGTTCATTGGTTTAGATAGTGCTTAGAGACATTACATCTGAAGTTCATTTTGTTCAAATAGTGCTTGAAGACATTGCACCTAAGGCTAGTTTTTTCCTTCATATAGTGCTTGGAGACATTACATTTAAAGCTTAATTAGTTCAGGTAATGCTTAGAGCCATTACACCTGAAGTTGATTTGGTTCAGGCAGTGCTTGGAGATATTACACTTGAAGTTGATTTGACTTAGGCAGTGCTTGGAAACATTGCACTTGAGATTGGTTTAACTTAGGCAGTGCTTAGAGACAATGCACTTGAGATTGATTTGGTTCAATTTTTTTTATTTTTCATTAACTTTACATCATTGTCCTTACCACTTAAAACTGAGCAGATGGTGGGTGGATTATTGTTGGTTCAGCATGTGCAATGTTACACATAGAATAGCAATGTTGCCTGCATGACCCCTACAAAAAAAAGAGGTGAACTATGTCAATGATTGTACTATAATTGTACCTTTAATGCATATTGTGTGTGAGTGCATCTTTTATCCATGACATTAATAATTGCATTTGCATGATTTTATTATACGTTAAGTTATCTTATTTCATCCCATTTTCTTTATCTTTTCTTGTTATTTCCTTTCCTTCTTTTTCTTTTAGAAAGGGAAAAGCAAAAAGCAGCATATGATAAATAAGAGCTATCAATTTCACAAATGAGATAAATTTTGAATAATGGTTTGTGTCCTATTTTGAGATGTACAAATGATATAAACAAAAAGAAAGAAATTTAGGGAGGGGGAAGGGGTCACTAGGCCCACAGCATCTAAGCTCTATCTCTATGGCCTTCATCCTACTAGTAAGCTCATGGTAGGTCTCCTCAATCCTCGTGCCAAGATTTTCATGTATGAACTAGAACTAGATCTGATGACATGGATAGCTTTACGGGCATAAAAAAAGGAGTAGTTTAAAATGCAAAAAAAAATGACAAAGGAAAATCTACCCTTAAATAAAAAATAGGCCAAAATGGTTGTTTTAGACTTCGAAATGGCCATTTTCATAGCCAAAATGACCATTTCTTTACAAGAAACACTTGTTTTTATCCTCCTAGGCCATAAATGCATTTATGTTTGCATGGATCCTCTCACTATTTAGGTTTTTTTTTATGTTTGCAGCATTAATGGGTGACGAATTTCTTAAATAACTTCACAAAATTATTAATCTCCCCTCTACATGGGTAATTTTTGCTTAGGCTCTTTTTATTGGCTTAAAATTCCTCTAGAGAGTCCATCTCAACCTGCCTTTTTTGAAAGCTATAACCCACTTTTGGGACCTATAATTCCATGTTTTCTAGTTTTCTTATTAAGAATTATGCCCCATGTCTAAAGAGTTTACTGCAATCTTGAGGGTGTCCTATTCATCTTATACACCACCTTACTATCTGAACCATGTTCCTAACTACCCATATGAAGTGGTTGATGCACTTGGCGTACTCATATCATTCGTAGCTAGATGGGTCCCAAGGTGAGAGCATGTTTCCTTAAATTCTCTATTGGCTTATGCCAAAAGCTATAGTGACATTCCATCCCTTTATACAGGTGTTTATTTATTCATCTTTTTCTCTAAGTATCTCACAATTACAGCTGAAGGTCATTTTAAAGATTATCAGCTATTCATTGTAATTAATAACCTAATGAAAGGTTTGAATCCTTTCTCCCTAATCCTTGCTAAGACTATCTTAGGCCTAAATGCTGTGCAATTAGGAGAAGCTAATTTCTTCTATAGGGGCCCACTTCTACTTCAGGTTTTTTTTAGAATAAACTGCCCCCTAAGGGATTTTTGCCCTATTCTATAGTTTGTCTTTTGCTTGAAAGCCCTTTTAGGTTTTTATTCCTAACAGACTTATTAAAGATAGACACCCT
>CANXYI011709982.1:0-12358 GCA_948208565.1 Hura crepitans
TCACAAATGTTATGAAAGATCTATTTCCTAATGCTAAGCATGGGAACAGTGTAAGACACATTTATCAAACTTTCTAGAAGTGCAAGGGGAAAGCACTTAAGGACCTCTTATGGAATGTTGCTAGGGAAAGCAATAAATCAAGGTTTAGGAAAAAGGTATAAGAAGCAATAGAAAAAGAGGATCCTAAAGAAAAAAAAAATGGTTTGACCATCTGGATAGACCATATGAGAGCTAGACTAGGCTATTTTCATGATACAGCCAAAATGTGACATGTTATTAAACAACCAATATGAAGTATTCAATAGGTATGTTTACAATTTTCTTAATTGTTTTATTATTAAAGCAACATCAAATTTTCTCAATTTTCATCATCCCACTAATTGCAATTCCACACTGTAATTTTCTCATATATATTTTTTATGGCAAGGATAAAGCAATTATCATTATTCTTGAAATGATACAAGCAAAGATAATAAGGGGACTGCAAAAGAGTGAGCAAATAAAAATGCCAAGGTACAATTTACCCTAAAATTGAGAAGAAATTAAACAAGATGAGGGGGGAAACTAGTTACTTCTATACTGACTTTTCAAGCGGACATAAGGTAGAAGTTAATAACCATAAAGGTCTATTATTGTGGACATGATATCTAAGATATGCACCTATAGAAGATGGGAGCTTTAGGTTTGCCATGTCCTCGTGCCATTACTACCATCTTGTCTAATAATGGGAAAGTTAAGGAATATATAGGTCCTTATTACTTTGTGAAGACATTTATTAATGTTTATAACCATTTCATTAACCCTATAAATCCTCAAGACTTATAGCTAACAATAACAAATGGTGGTGAAGTCATCCCTCCTAAAGAGATCAAGAAGAAACAAAGAAAAAAGGCTAAAGCTGAAAGAAATAAGCCTAGGGAACTAAAACAATAAAGGGAGTTTCAATCAAATAACATGGCTACACATAGGGTATCAAGAAAGGGCATAAAACTAGAGGGCATGCAAAATTAATTGCAAATCAATCTACTACTCAACTTGAAGTTCCACCTCTTGCTCAACTTGAATTTACACCTGAATCCCAAGCTGATGAGATTATCAATCCATCACAAGTCACATTTCAAGCTAAAGATAAAATTGCTGTTGAACATAAATTTGAACTTGTTAAATCTCAAGTTGATGTGATTGTTAATCCATCTCAACTTTAAGATGATGAGATTATTGCACCACTGCTAACTATTCGATTTGATCAAATACGTTAATACTTTTCTATAATCATACACTGATAATGTTCATTGAATATGTTAATGCTATGAATTCAAATGTGAATTTTGAGTATGTTGATTGACTATGTTCACTTTGCTTAAAAGGAATCCACAATTTGGATCTTAATAATAGAGGGCCACTTGATAATGTATCCCAATCTAGGAATTCAAAAAAAGGTAAAAGAGTGAAGAACATAAATCTGACCATGAGCAACTGCTACCAAAGTAATCAAGATAGGAAAGCGTGTTGTAGACACCTGGATTGTTGGGTCTAATGATGATAATCAGAGACACTCAAATGAAATAATTAAGGAAAGTTATCAAAATTTGGAAATTTGATAACTTGCTGAACAAGGTCTATGAGGACCTTATTTGGCATAATCAAAGTCCATAAGGACCTTATTCAATGTAAACAAGGTCCACATGGACTTTTTTTGACAAACCTATTCATAGGTCCACATGGACTTTATTACAAACTTCTTCTAGAAGATCAAACTTCCTTTTCTCGAGCAAATTCCCATTTAGATATTTCCTTGTTAAACTCTATTAACAAAACAATGGCAACCCTAAAATTCCCCTATAAATACACATGTTTAGCTTTAAAAAAAAGGGGAGGACAAACCTTAGAGCGGAATGGCTATTTTATTAGACCTAAGGTTTATTTCATAAATATTCTTTGAAGCCAAAACTCATGCCTTATTTTTTCTATTTGAAGATATTAATAGGTAAATCTAAGAACCTTTTAATAATTTATTTAATACAAATAAAGGACCACAAGGAAGAGTAATGAATCAAATTGATTTTATCCATTAAAGCATGATTCAAATCACTTAGTGATAGATTTGATATTTTTAATGTTTTTTTTATTCATCATAGCGTTGATCTTATATTTCATTCACATGTAAGTAATTTTTATTTCTACGCATGTATGTCTATGCAAACACGATCTCATTAGAACAATGTCGACGCGAATCTTAATAAAATTGTTTTTGTATCTCGTGTAGTATGTGACTATGGGACGTGATTCATTAGATCGATGTTCGTACGAACTTTATTTTAGTTCTTTCGCCATTATATCCATGCATATCATATTCTAGTGTATATATATCTGCATAGACAAATTATCTAGAAAGATTTTGTATTTCTTTTAATTTCATTTATTTCCTTTTCTTATTTTTATCTTATTTTATTTTATGTAATATAATGCTTCTCACGTGTTTGTTAGGTGTTGTGATTGAGCCAAACTTTTGTTTGATGGGAATTTATTTTTTCAATAATTTATTTTACTTTTATTTTTTATTTTCTTTAGTTATGTTTCTCATTTTAGGGTTGTATTATTTACTTTAGATTTTGAATTTTTGTTATTTATTATGTTGTAATTTTTTATGCAATCAAATTAAACTCGCATTAAAAATTTTTAGAGGTAATTAATTGGTATTTTCTAGTTAGTTGATTTTTATTTTTTCTTAATCAAAAATCACTACAAAAATAAATTTTAAGAAGGTCAATATCCTAAATTGGGATTGGACAGTTGATATCAATTTTCTTCAAGAATCTTGAATCAATTGTCAAATACATAATTAATTAATGGCCAGATTTGTGGATATTGTTTATTATTTATTTATTTTTTAGAGTAAATGAATGTAATTTTTATCTTTATATAACTTATATTTTTTATTGTTTGTAAATTTGATTGAATAAATGTATTAAAAGGGGTTAATAAATATTGAAATTAAAAAAAAATCATATTAAAAGGGCGTAAATAGAATACTGATTCCGAATTTTTTTTTAAGTAAAAATCAATAAATTTTTTTGGGTATAAAATCGGATGCTGCTCCATAAACCCCTTCATCTCAACACACATCAAGAGCATGTACTTTTTGGACTGTGGTGAATGTTGAGAAAATTTCTTCCATAAGTGGATTCACTCGCAACTATCACAAGTTACAATCATAAACTTTCTTGCGTAAGTGGAATTCCCCTAACTTCCATGCAATAAAAATATTGGGATGATACATATTTTTATCTTTAAATTTGATTAAAAAAATTTTATATATATTATTTTTTTAATTTATAATACACTTAAATTTAATAAAAATGGCCATTATTCTCTAAACTAGATAAAAATATATTTATTTCCACTTGAAAAGCTCATGCATAAATAAAAATTTTGATTTAAAATTTTTTCAAACTAATAGTAAATATATATTTGTCAAGTTTAAGAGGCTAATAGGCTATGTTTACCAAATTTAAGAGAAAAAAGCTATTGGCTTATCAAATTCAAGGGTGTCATTAAACATCCATAAAATTTAATTGTGCAAAAAGAATTTTGTGACAAATTTAAAAGGAAAATTATACATTAAGCTCTAAATATTAAAAATATAATACATATAATGAATTAAATTTGATAACAATAAATTCATCACAACTTTTAAATAATTTAAGCTAACTTAAAGGTAACTATATTATTGTTTTAAATTCTTATTTTATTTTTCAATTATATGATGCAGAACTGTTTTTAATATTATTCAAAGATTATATGTCCTTAACCTAGTTGTCATTTTATCTTAGTCTAACATTAGTTATCCGAGTTTTCTTTTTATTTAAATCATAAGTTTACTCAATTTTTTATCACGGTTTTTTTCCTCCTTCTTGGGCCTCAATTATTCGCCATAGAGGCCATAGTCATCCAACGGTTATTCTATAGCTCTAATAATATATCAAAATTATAATAGGCCAATAAAAATAGTTATTTTATTATTGCTTTAAATTAAGCCAATTCGAATGTAATTACATTATTAGTACCTGATATCTCTTAATTATTGATTAGGATTCATTCCAATAATAAATAATACTGTGCAAATTCAATGATCAATGTATTCAAAAATTCAACACAATTTTAAATAATTGAAATTATTAAATGCACACGATATTGCACTATATAGCTGCAGCCCATAAGTTACGGGAACTCGTATGCCATAAGTTTTTATTAGCATGGTTTGATTTATTTTGAAATTTTGAAAAATTAGTTATTTGACAAGCAATTTCAATTGGTCAGTTTTCAAACCAAACCCACCTAATGGTCACTCTTGGACTAAACTTCTCTTGCAGAGTTACAAATCAGTCTGAAGTAATTAATTTTATTCAATTCACGGGCATTAAAAGTTGATAATAGATTTCAGGTGTTCATACTCTAATAATTTCGTCAAGATGATGATTGATGTAACGATCTATATGAAGTATTCGAAGTATTGAATGCAACTGTTTTCTTTTGGCCTCTTATCATTCTCAACAACTAGCCATGACACACCACACAACTTTCTACACCTACGAGATAAGTTTCTGCAAATCCACTGTATTTTCTTCAATTCATAAACTCCTGATTTTTAAGATTAATATTTTTAGTCTAAAAATAGTAATTGCAAAGAACGAACGATTGCAACGAGTCTAAAAATATAATTGCGAAGGGACAAACTTGCAAATCCAATAATTCGCATAGAGCTTTATAGTGAGAACAATAACAAAAATAATAATGACTTTACTAAAAATTTTAGGATATTTATACACTGAAATTTGCTCTGCGGACAATAACTAAAATAATGTGCATCTCCTCCAAAATTCATCTCTACTCACAATCATGGATGCTAACACAGAGATTCAAGTACCATACGATTATTTGTTTATGAATTAATAACCAGAGGTAAATTGTTACTTTGATTAGCTTGCTTAGGGCTGAACATAGATCGAATTGGATCAAAAATCAACCCAACCCGAATTGATTTAAATTCGAATTCTCCTCCATCTTCTCATCCGAATCAACCAAAACTCCCAAACAATTAAAACTAATTTAAAAAAAATTATATTTTTTTATCAACACACAATATCTTAATACAAGATAACTATCCAACAAATTTCTCAAATAATTACAAGTTCTTCAAAAAATAAAAATATCTAATCAATTCGAAACTCCTGAACAATCAGAACTAATTAAAAAAAAATTGTACTTTTTTATCATCACACAATATCTTAATACAGGATAACTATCCAACAAATGTCTCAAATAATTACAACATAAGTCCTTCAAAAAATAAAAATATCTAATCAATTCGTCAACAAATAAAATTATACATGACAATTAAAAACAAAAACTTTATCCCTAATTTGAAAAATACTAAATATATTAACTTTATTATATTCTTCACTTTCTCATGAAAAGGAAAAAAAATATTTAAATTTTAAATGTCTAATAAATCAATAATTCAAGAAATATATTTATAACTTTCTTAAACTAATTAAAGAGATTTCAATAATTAACCTAAAGAAAAGAAAAAAATCGTAAAAGATTTAGAATTAAGGATTCAATGATTAGGCAAGTTAAAAATTTAGAAACTAATATAGTAACAATTCATCTCTCTATATTTGAGATACAAATTATCTTTTGATGCTCAAAATTTTTTTTTAAAATAAAATAATTATTAATTATATGTGAGTCAAATCAGGTTATTCAAATTTCTTCCAAATAAATCCGACCTGAAAATCCGAACATCTAAATTTTTAACCCAACCAGAATAATCCAAAAAATCCAAAAATTTAATTCGGATACATTCAGATTTTGCACACCCATAGCTAGATAGAATGGTATTTAACAGTGATTCAAACCGACAAAGCCTCCAAACGATTCAGGTTTCGAGTCCTAGCTTTACCCACTCCCCAGTACCGAATGCCAAAAAAAAAAATCAATCTAGACAAACTAAAAATGATGAATCGATTATCAATGCATTTCCCCGCAAAATTAAAAGATGCAGAAAATAAATGTATAAACAATGTACGAAATAGATATTTCATGACAAGTCGGCTATATACATGCTATTTACATCCAAGGAAGACAATAAACAAATGCATTACCAAGGCTGAGAATTTGGGAAAGTAACATTTGAAAAGCAAAAGCAGAAGTCACCAATATACAAAGAACCAAAGAATGAAGCTCCACCCCTCCTCAGTACCTGTAGCTATTGCAGCAGAATTCTGAAGCTCAAGTGTCAACAGCTTATTCCTCTTTCAGCTGTTCCTCCCATTTTTGCTTTACAATTGGCTCTCTTTTCTTGTGCAAGTTGTTCTTAAGCGAGAAGACAGGTTCCATGTTTGGGGCGCACTCTTGATTTTTATTATATTGAAAAATTGGTTCTCTCTCAACTAACGTGGATTTTCCTACTCACTTCAGCCTGCTAAACCATAACCAATCATTTATCAGCAAAATTATAGCCAAATCTAAAGTAAAAAGCCAAGTAAACAATAGTAATGTGTAACTCTGCTGTCCACCATAAAGTTGTGTACCCCGTACTAATATACAGTAACCCAGAACAATTTTAATTCTTCTCTTTCTCTTTCGCTTTTCCATGTATGGCAAAGGTTGAATTTTTCTAAGTGGCCAAAAGAAAAGTAAACAACCTTGGGAGCTAAGCAGCGGGAATCTCTACAAGGTGATGACAAATACACATCACATGGCAGCACCTCTTTGGCTCCGCAGAAGCTTATTTTGAGACAAAATTGGAGAAAGTTGGGCAAGTAGAGATAGAGTTTATCAACTTGAATTGAAGGAATTGCATTGCTTCTTTTAAGCTCCTAACTTAGTGTTGATTATGAATAGCTTCTTCGAATCTTCCATTTTGAGAGAACCAATTCAACCTATCTTCCCCAATAGATTTGAAGAAATGCATTGGATAGAGAGAGGATTCCGAGTTTATAACATTCATTTTCCTAGAGGGAAAACTCAAAGAACAAGAGGAAGCCACTGCTTTAACATCTTGAATGGATAACATACCACATTGCGATATAACAATGTTCTCAAAAAAATAAAAAATAAAAATATATCCTCATCATTTTCAAGGTTTAATCTAAAAAGGTGACACTCAGATCCGAAGAGAACAAACCTACATTTAAAAATTAAAGATCATACTCTAACACGACAAGGAAAAAAAAAGCAACATGCATAAAAAAAATCGTGCATTTGCAGTGATATATTTTTTTGTTAATTGCATGATTCAGATATATTTTACCAACACTCCTCTATGTCAAACTCACCAAACTTTGAGTCCCCCGAATTGACTTGTTGCACATAGGATCTGTGGATCTAGACCTCTGGGCTTGACCAAATGTTCTTTGGATGAATTCCTGTATATGATTATAAATGCTGTTTGCCAGCACATCATAAACTCACGGTGAGAAAGATTAATTTCACCCAAAAGTCTCTTCTTTTTTCTTAAAAAAAAGTTCCAATTATTATAGCCAAAGACACTGCAAGAGCGATATAAAACTGTACAAAAGGACAAGGATACAAGCCAAAAGAATTATTAATTAGACCTGTATTTGATACTACTATTAATCCTCCCCGTAGTTTTGTTAGCATCAAGACATCAAAAAGTCGTGTTTCTTACACTAGAGCAGGAAGAAGAAGAGGAAGAATTCTAACATAAAATCTAAAATGACAAACATCCTGTAGTCAATTTTCTTGTTTTAATAAGCCAACCATATATATGGAGGGAATTCTATAATTTAAAAGGAATTAAAACTTGAACACACCCTAACAACAGCCCAAAAAATAGTTGGAAGAGATCATGTCTCACTTTCAGCAACTTGCTCAAACATGGATTTTTAAGACCCAAAACAATAAACAAGAATCGCATTAGTCATAAAACAAGCATAACATGTTATAACTGATATGAAAATTACCTAAGACGATGCCTGTTGCAAGCTGTGAAGAAGGCAATGAAACCATAAAATATGCTCTTTAAAGCACGAAATACCTGAGAGCGTTATAACCAATAATATTATTTAATTTAATAGCAACATATTATTGTTATATGCAACAAAATAAATGCCTTCGAAGTTCCAACCTGAGAGAAAAGATCCTTCCACAGTGAATGCCAAATGGAGGCTTCAGATGACACAGATGGGGAAGATAACTGGTATACAGTACTTGCAGACCGCCAAATATCTCCAATCAAGTACGTTATGTAGGTGCAAATATAGGCAAAAAGACTGGCTATTGCAAGCACAAATCGGATTGGAGCATAAAGGATTTCCAAAAGGAACCAAAACATGGGACATAAAATCAAAGTTGCTGCAACACAAAAAGCAATGAAGTACAATTATTGTCAGGTTTTTGTGGGCCGTAATAAATTAAACAGAAATTTGCTCAAAGAATGAATTAACCAAAAGGTGATTACCTACCAATGCCCCAAATCATTGAGATGATAAGCCACAAAGGCCACAGTATAACCTGTATTAAACCTACAACTACATTGCATAAAGATCCAGTCACAAAATAAATGATAGAGCATAGGCTCACTATCCCTTGAATGACCACATTCCACATTGGAAAAAGAAAGTGTGAAAGCTCCATGAGTGGCTTGACTAGCGGTTGCATGAAAACAGAAAAGAACGACCTAGTGGTATGTGTGACTGTTAAAAACCATTTAATAGCCTTCTGAACATTATGCAGAAATAGCATTGTTCCCAAATACTTGATCCTTGATACCATTTCCCAGGTCTCTATCCAGTCAAAAAGTGGTCCACATAAACGAGATGCAGTTGCCTTAAGAACTGGCACATTTTTGTATAGATCATAAAATCCTATGAGTACAGTGACAACTGATATCAACACATACAAAGCTCTAGCCAAAGGACACATCCAGGGCCGATAAAGATGGCAAAACACAGGATATGACTGAAGAAAAATAACCCATGATGGAAGTCCAGCCTCTAATAAAGTTAGTAGGCGCAAGTCAGACATTATCACTTCCTTCAGTTTAAATGGCAGGTCATGATCATTGAACCTAAACAGAATCAAAACATCATGGTAAATCTTAGCTTCATTAGCATTTTCAGAGTCACTGATATAGGTGTCTGAATTATCTAACAAGTCTTCAGTTCTTCGAAGTGTTTCCTCAGAATAAAAATCAACTTCAACTCCGGTACTGTTGGACCTAGAAACTCTCCTCCTTTTATATGATCCAGTGGGAGGAGGCGTGTGTGGATCACTTGTTCTATTTTCTGGAATCTCAGGATAGATGCTAAAATTTCCACCAGGGCAGCATAGTGAAATATCTTCATCCCCCAAACTCTTATAGCAGATATTATCCACATCATCAAAGGAGAGAGTCCTTGAGAAATTCTCTTCAGCATCGTAAAATATCTCGCCTAAAAATTTTGGAGGGAATATGAAATATATTAATCAAGATCATTTCATTAAGTGTGAAGGAAAATATGTGTAATAACAAGAAAAGGAAAACAGAAATATGCAAAATCAGCATACATCAAATGGCATTACGATTATGGAACTACATAACCAAAGCATTTTTTGAAATGGAAAATCAAAACGTGCACGGTAAAGTTACTGAACATAAAATTATTCCATTGTGGCCAGTATTGTGGATTGGAACACCAGTGAAATAATCAAGCTCACTAAAGAAAGCTTTGCATACCTTGGAACTCGTTAGAGAGAGTTGCCTGTCTCTTCTACTTTTGCTGGATATTCTGATTTGTTTTATTGATTAATTTCTGGCTCTTTAAATCGAGGTTACAAGACTAATATAATAAGAATTCTTTTCCAACTAGAAAACTATTAATTCCGCTCTAATTAGACAATTAAAATAGGAAATAAAATCACTAATTTTGCTGGAAATAACCCACTAATTTAGGAATCCCACTAAGAATAAAACATTGCCCACTCTAGAAGCATAACTCCTAAAACCTAAATATTACTTGAACCGAAACATAATAAACGTCATGTTAAAGCATCAACATGATTGCCAGATCATGTGGCAGGACCCTAACAAGCTTCCTGGTTGAATTTTATGCTGAAATCTAGTTATTCTAAGAGTAGGGGCATTCTCAGAATTTCCAGGTTCACCGAAAATATTTATTAGTTTCAGTCTTTTATTTAATGCACTTATCAATATATTTAAACATCTACTTATTTATTTCTTGTTTCATATACTTATTGATTTAGGATTAGCAGTAAAGTCTTTCTTTCAAGTAGGGATTCCCGCTCCTTACAGAATTGGAATAGTTTTTAAATCTGAAGTCTGCAAGGACTAGGATCAGTTTAAACTATAAATATCCTGATCTCTAAAGTTATCCTAAAATTTTACTTTTCAGTTGCGTGATACAATTCTCTGCATAGATGTGACTCATTTGAAATCTTAAATTGACTAATAAGATGCTCTAAGAGAAAGTTTAGAACATGATTGACTTGCTGAGATTTATTATAAACCGGACTCTTCACAGCCACATTCCTATATTCCTACCCATCCTAACCATCATTACACCCAAAAGTTGAAAGCTAATAGGCTGTGCTGCATCACCATACGGAATCCTGCTTGAGCTACCAATAAATTCAAGAAGGTAACTATCTAATCACTAAAATACATGATGATGTTGATGATGACAACGACAGCAACAATAGCAATACCCAAAAGCAATCATGTTACTGACCTCAAAATCTGAGAAAATGTACCACAAATTAAATCACATGTTTTTGGCACCAACATCATCATATGAAACATTAAAAACAAATACATCCATGCACCATTAATATGCCAAGATTATGTTTAATACCGAATTATACCATTTCAGTAAGTATTCATGAAAAACATTATTTATTTACATTTGCAGCTGCAGTCTTTAAAATATAATTGATTTAGGAAAATGAAGATGGCATAATATTAGCCAATAGTACATGTTACGGGCTTAGGGTGGGCTTGGAAAACATAATTTCAAAATTTACTTCCCCTTCAATAACTTCTTGGTTAAATAAATCTGCGCAATGAACTGCCTAACATCTTAAGCAGATCGAACATTTTTGTCCTTGCTAATCCCCTATTTTGGGTCATTATCTTGCAGGAAGTCTTGCATGCATGAAACTTTTGGCAACAAATCAAACATTAGGAAAAAGTCTTAAGGAAGGATGAACAAGAATAAAATTTGAATTTCTAAAATGAAATGTAGAGATTCAACAACAGGTTTAGTTAAAGCACCTCAAACACCCATTAACTACGAAAGACTGCTGTATTTCTGCTTTTGGCAACAACCAGGATAACAAGTAACACCAGCATGATGCAAAATCTCCACCATGCACTGTGCCATTTGAATAAGGCAAGCTCATGAGGTAGTATATTTGATGGGAAAAAGGGTACCTCAACAACAAAGAAGAGACACTGACCAAGCATGGATATAAAGCTACAAAGGGCCATGATGCCAGCTAATATGAACAATTATCCATTATAAGATCTGTCAATCAGTGGATAATAAACTCCACCAAGCATTTTCCAACATAAATCATTGTTGCATGTTATAATAATAAAAGAAAGAGCAAACCTATAGCAGAATCCAGATATTCTTTCAAATGTTGCTGCTCAGAATATGTTCCTGAGAACCATAAAGAGATGCAATTGGCAGCTTGCTGTATACTATCAAATTCCCATCTACACATAAGTTTAGTCTCGATAGCCAGAGATGTATCTGTCTGAATTTGACATAAAAACCATTACCAAACTGACGTCCATAATGGCTGCATATATATAGATATGAGCATTTAAAAGGGCAATACCTGAAGCTCATTCAAGTAGTTGATACCTCGAACATTAGTCCATACAACTTCAAACACAATAAAACCATAGAGAGTCCTGTGCAACTCACTGCTTAAAAACAGAGAATTCCGTAAGTTCTTCACAGGTAGCAAACCTCTCTTCCGAGGTAAGTTTGCTGCCTCAACCAATGAAAACCATTTCTCAAACTTATTTGATTTACTCGGATTGGAATCA
The DNA here is from genome assembly GCA_948208565.1 of Hura crepitans. Lineage (NCBI taxonomy): Eukaryota > Viridiplantae > Streptophyta > Magnoliopsida > Malpighiales > Euphorbiaceae > Hura > Hura crepitans. The sequence goes on from CANXYI011709982.1 coordinate 12,086, forward strand.
GAAGATGGATATTTTCCCTCTTTTCTCCCCTTTTGAGCCTTAGTGTTTGCAAAAGGAGATAACCTAGACTGCAGATAAAGTAGGAATAGCATATTCAGTTATGAAAGTCAAGGAACAGAAAATGTGCATTACTTCAGCATTCTTAACAACCTTGGTAACCATTAACTGCCACAAGTGTGCTGGCCGTGAACCAAGGTCCTTCAACCATGGTTGATTGTCCACCAAGATATAAAATTTATTACTTTCAAGTGCCAGGAAAAGCCTAAGATCTGA
>CANXYI011710102.1:0-16436 GCA_948208565.1 Hura crepitans
TATGGTGACTTTTACTGAAATCGGGTGATTGGTTTGAGAACTTTGGTTTTTGTATGCTAATTTTGGAAAAATGGATTTTATTGTTGTGACTTTTGGAAGAATGGTTTGACATCTTTAGTTCTCATATGCTAATTTGGAAAAATGAATTTTATTATGGTGGCTTTTATTAAGAAGGAATCAAAATTTATTTTATTAGCAAAATACCAATTTATTAAGTAAAAATATAATTTTGATTATTATTTCTTTTTAACGCACAAAATCATTTTCTACATAATATATTTATAAAAAAATAAATAGGTGTTGGGAATTGAAATATCATACATGAAATTGAGTTATTGATTGTCTTGAGAACTTTGGTTCTCACATGCTAATTTTGGAAAATGGATTTTATTATAGTGATTTTTATTAAAATTGAGTGATTGGTTTGAGAACTTTGGTTCTCGTATGGTAATTTTGGAAAATTAAATTTTATTGTAGTGACTTTTATTTAAATTGAGTGATTGGTTTGAGAACTTTTGTTCTTGTATGCTAATTTTGGAAAAATTGATTTTATTGTGGTGACTTTTGGAAGAATGGTTTGAGAACTTTGGTTCTCATATGCTAATTTGGAAAAACGAATTTTATTGTGGTGGCTTTTATTAAGAAGGAATCAAAATTTATTTTATTAGCAAAATACCAATTTATTAGGTAAAAATATGATTTTGATTATATTTTTTTTTAACACGCATAATCATTTTCTACCTAATTCAACATTCTTGGAGTATTATGAGATTGAAATTGGAAGTATCATACATAAAATTAGGTGATGGATTTAGTTTAAGAACTTTGGTTCTCGTATGTTAATTTTTAGAAAGTAATTTTTCTTTATTATGACTTTTATTAAGAAAAATCAAAACCTATTTTATTAATAAAATATCAATTAATTAAAAAAAATATTTTGGTTATTTTTCTAATCATGTGAAAAATCATTTTTCTAGTTATTACAATATTCATGGAATATACATGGAAATAATTCGATAATAAAAATATAATACAGGACAATTACCTAAAATACATTCTAACCAAATAAATAATAATAAAAGAAATTAGCAAAAAAATACACAAAACTCAGAATAAAAATAGACAATAGAAAATAATAGGTGATTAAAAGATTGCCCCATCGGGATTTAATGAAACGGCAAAAAATATAGCAATCAAATCCTAAATAATCAAATAACTTGCATCACAACAATAGAAATAATATATTAGTATACAAAGCAAAAATAAACAAACATAAATCAAACAAAAATAAACAGTCACAAAAATATAAAATATTGTACAAATAAATTATCACATCTAACTGATAGATAGATAAAGTAAAAAGGAAAATGAGAATAGCAAAAATGACAAAAAAATAATATATTTAGATGCGAACCAAAAATAAACAAATAGACAGAAATCAAATAAAAATGAATAGTCATAGAAATATAAAATATTTCATAAATAAATTATCACATCTAACTGGCAGATAGATAAAGCAAAAAGGAAAGTGAAAATAACAAAAATGATAGAAATAATATATTTAGATGTGAAGCAAAAATAAACAAATAGACAGAAATAAAATAAAAGTAGACACTCACAAAAATATAAAATATTCCAAATAAATTATCACATCTAACTTATAGATGGATAAAATGGAAAGAAAAATGAAAATAGTAGAAAAATGGGTCAGTTGACAAATCGAGTATATTTGCCTTCAGAAAGTTCTCGATCGAATCGAAAAACTATGCTTGAATCTTCAAAAAATCCAAAAAATGGTTTTGAAACAATTTTTTTTGCCTTTTTTAGTGCATTTTCTCTCTCATCAAAATGACCAACCCTCACTCAAAATTACCTATTTGGCTTTTATACACATTTCTTGAGGCTTAAAACGGGCGTTTTGGAAGGTTGTTTTTGGGCGCAAAAAAGGCCGGTTTGATGAATTTTTTTAATTCGTACTATGGGGGGCTTCGCCCCCTACACCCCCCTTAGACAACAATGATGGGTATCGGCCTCGGGCCTATCAGCCCTAGCCTTAACCCACAAAAAAAAATGCTTGTTCTTTTTATGTTTCAAATTGCACTACAAGATTTTTCTAGTCGAGCAAGGACTTAAAGGAAAATTTTTAAAGAAAACTTTAAGACCATCGAATTAGATGTAAATCCCTATTTATTAGGATTTTTGTCCTTTTCATCATCATTAGGCAAACCAAACTTAGGAGCCCTAAAAACCTAGTGTCTATAAGTCTAGCACAATGTAGTGCAAATAGTGACTCAAAAGCTTGGTGCCCATCGACAGAAAAATACAAATGACTTGTTAGCCTATTACCTAAAGGTAAATATCGTGATTGCTAATCCTAGTTAATAGATCAACCTATCCACACTAGGTTGTATAATTATATAGGTATCATTAAACTAGTCGATTATCTCATTTTAACCATTTTTAACATATAACATTGTTCATGTCTTATCTTGCATAAAATAATCACATTGGCCATTTTGCACATCTGCGAGGCCAAGACACCATGCCTAGTAGTATGTGTCAAACAAAACATAGCATAGCCAACTTAGGCTTATACAAACTCAAGAACACCAAACGGTCACATTGCCTAAGTGTATAAGTTGGAAAACTCATCTGGCATCATAATCAAGCATTTTACCATTAGTTTTTATCATTAACATAGATTATAATTTCTAATGCATCAAGGTTATATACAACAATCACATATCACATTATTTGTCATTTCACACATATTATTTATAATTAGCGATAAGCATACATTATATGGCTACTTAAATGCTAATAATGATACATCATTCAAGTTGGCATTCGGTCATCACTAAGCACACACACATATTATAGCCATCATATGTGCACATTCGGAATGAGATTTGAGCAAAAAACATGCTATCTAAGTCATTTATATACATAATTTACGATTATGCATATATGGCTTACGTACATAAATTTTGGCCTCCATATGCCTGAGGCCATTCAAACACACACATGTACATATTTACAATTATATGTCATGTTTAGATGCCTAATATCACATCCATGTTCTTAGAATTGATTATACATGGTCATTTATTATTAATGTCATATAACGACATTATAGGGTCATATTATCACATAAATGAACATGGCATCATTCAAGGACCATTTAGCCCACATACATTCACCATGCATAACATTCATGCCATGTAATAACATCTACTAATTTACACACACATGTTCACCTTAGTTACATACAACGTCAATATATGCCTAAAATTCACATAATGCATTCATTACTTAATATTACCATAAAAATGCATCACTCATGGATAATAACCACTACACTGTCACATTACACTCATTCATTCTTCATTTATGTCATACATGCCCAAATATGCATTTAATACACATTATATCACTAAATGCCAATTTATGTGAAAATGCACATAATAGCTTTATATACATTTCATCAAAATTAATGTGATTACACATATCAAACTTGATCGTATTGGACACCCAATACTCACTTAAGCCTTTTCCTTGGCTCGAGAAGCTCGGGTCACTATTTCGCCTACAAATATAAAAGGAAACCATCTTTAAAAATTAATATAAAATTTTAAGAAATTTGAAAAATTATTTCAAGCCTAATTATATGCTCTACGACATTTCTAAGAACCCATGAAAAATATCAAACTAAAAAAAAAGTACTCGAGAGTCAGGAGGTCACTATTCACATCAGGAGGGAATTTAAGATTCCTCTCGAGATACTCCACCAAAACAGGTATTCTTGGTGTTTGTAGACTAGTATCAAGGCATTCTTTCATTCTAGTTTGATATTCGAAGGTCGGTATGATGGAGGAAGAAGAAAAAAATAAGAAAGAGGGGGAGAGAGGTGGTGTTGGCAATTTGGGGGAAGTGGTAGAGGGAATGGGATGGAAATGGAGGGATTTGGAAGGAAATGGTATTTATAGATTTTGAAAATTATTTTCCCAAAAACTTTGTAAAATTTTTATCCCTCTCAACAAATCAAAATTTGTTCATTTTTTTCCCAAAAATTAGTTAAATTCCTCCACTAAAAACCCTTAAAACGTTGAGCCCAAAAAACGAAGGAAACTCAAAAAATTACTATATTTTCTTTCCAAAAAATTAAGTAAAAATACTTCTCGATACTAGAAAATTCTAATTCCAAAGCCAATGGACTATTTAGAATATTTAAGTATTAGGTTGTAATATTTTTTAGATTATTTTGAGCAACTTTTGAATTATTTTACGATTCATTTTTGCCTATGGCACTATTCACAGGACACTACCATAAAATGTTGTTTAGCAGTTTTAACCATTCAAATGACTTCGCATTGGCTTCAAACTTCACCCAAAATTTTCTCATAATTAATTCTACCTATTAGTACACTTAGTACGACTCGGGTTTCAGGAAGCACTATTCATCTAGGGAACTTCTATTCACGAGTGTCAGGATTTTCGAGTTGTTACACTTTACATCAAATATTATATGATGTAGACTTTAAACTCTAATGCACTCAAATTTTTCCTAGGAATGCCTAAACTAGAGTTCTAATACCACCAAATATAACATCCCTTACTCGGTCTAGACGTTGGCCAATCGCCATGCCCAACTAAGGTGTACATGTATATTAAGATATACAAACTCATTTACCTTTTTCCTTGTTATAAATCATTCTTACCCAAAAAACCATTTCCTATGAAAATAAGGGTTTTAAAAAAACCTTTTTAAACTGTATAACTTATTTAAAATTGGGAATTCTCGTGCTAAAAATTCAATAGCATAATGGCCATATTAGCCACTATCCAAAATTTTAAATAGTAAAATGCACAGGAAAATACACTTCTCTATCTCAATCACACATTTCCACCAACTTGAGGTGATCCTTTAATCACTCTATAGCATACAAACACAGCATGTGATATTTCAACATCAAAAAGAGATATCATACAACATAGCATGCAATTAAAGTTAATACTGTTTAAAAACATTTAAACTAAAAAGAATCTTTAATTTACAAAATAAATACAAGTTAGGCCCATCCCTTTTATATATATATTTGAATGCCACCTATACATCACATCTATTTACATAAACAAAAGCATTACCCAAATAAAAGCCTTCCTTTTGATGTCTTGATATCCTAAGACTTTTAGTATGAAAGCGTCTTCGTACCTACGTGTTGTAAAGAAATAACACACTAAGCAAATTGCTTAGTAGTTTAATTAAAATAACATGCACTAAAATTTCCATTCATACCATGCCATGGTTATATATCAATCATTACATGCCTATTTAACATGTAGCATATTATGCATACAAATGACGTTGTGCAGCAACTATGATTAAAATGACAAACTCAATACACCAATCATTTAATATCTTGTATGCCTGGCAAAATAACAAATATGGTTAACCATTCATCAAATGTAACCATTATACATCATACATTCATATAACATTCATTTTAAGCCATGTCATGTATAATACTTATTATTTTATTATTTGCCATCCTTTCTTTACTTATGCCCAAGGGGATAACCCTAAACCTATGGATAATAGGATGAAGACTTCTGTAGTCGCCTATATTTTAGACCTGATAGCTGCTACACTAGCATAGTGTAGTGTCAAACATAACTTATGCGATTGCAACTGTATGTGTTATATGTAATGGCCCTTACAAAACCTTTACTAGTGGTTGCATCCACTAGATTCGAAGATCAAAATACATATGTTTGTAGGTAGACTACAAGTGTACCCTTGGATCTAATCTGAGCATCGTAGTTCTTAAGCAACTACTGTATCCTCTAGTTGACAAATCAACCTATCTATTTCCTATGTTAGAGCACCTCAAGGATTAAAAATCATTTTATTTAGTTTTACTTTATTAAATAAGCTTACATAGCTTTTTGACATGTATATTTTAGCCATTGAATGACTAAAATTATTTAACTTTATGCAAAATAGAATTTTGAGCTATTAGGCTCATTTTCCAAGTTATTATGCCATATTCATAACAATCATGCTTTTCCTTCTTAGATATGGATTTTTAGCATGTTTTTATCATAAACACATTCAAATAAGGTCATAAAATCCATTTGGGCTATTTCATTCATTTATTGTCATTATTTCTCAAATTATGGCATAATATGCTCTTAGGAGCTCTTTTGGGTCATTTTCAGGTTTAAGGCATTTTATGCTCTTAACCTTTATTTCTTTTATAACATTATTTGCAAACATGTTCAATTATGTGAATTAATGCATCGAAGACTACAACTCTCATGATATATGAATTATCATGCATATACTTCATTATAGGCCATTCGGACATGCCTATCGCAATACCCCTATTATCATTTTCACATTTCTTTACTAATAAAATGCCATCACACTATCACAAAACTTAGCTTCAAAGTAAATTGATAAGTACTAAACTACTCTATGTAGTGACAGCATATAATAATGAATCATAACTCAAAAAAGCCAAACTCTTCAAGCAATTATATGCCATTTAACCATACTCTTAAAATTGCAATAAAATGCATACACCATATTTACATAATGTAATTATGATCAATATGCTAAAGGCCACTGTAGATGTTGGCTTTATGGGGCTCTTTATGTTTGGATTGCCTAATGATGAAGAAAAAGACTAAGTTATGAAAACTAAGGATGTTCACATCTAATTCAAAGATCTCAAAATTGCCTTTTCAAGCTTTCTAGAATCATTTTTGCCCGCACCAAAAATCCCACTGTACAGAGTAAAATTTTCAAGAAAAAATCTATAAAAAATAGGAAGTGGCTTTCATGTTCATTATTTTATGGCAAAACGATGTTGTTTTAAGGGGCCAAATGGCTATTTTTGCTCATCCAAAATCATAGTTTTTGTTTCTTAGAATGAAATTACTTTGTTTTCAGGTTTCTAGAAAGATTTTTCCATATGGTGAATGAAAATGTCCATTTTAGAGATGAAAATACTCGTTTTTCAGCTAAATGGTTATTTCTAGGGGAAAAAAGGCCATTTTGTGCAAAATAATTTTGGTCTCTAAAATGGCCATTTTTATTTTCAAATTGACCATTTTGAACCTTGAAGTTCGTGTATCAAAACCCCATTTCGTACCTTTTTTAGGTTGGCTCTCCTCAAGTTTGGTGCACAAAATAGCTAAAAATCACTTTGAAAACACCTTGTTTTTTTTTTTTTACACTTTTGGATGATTTTATGCACAAGTTTGCATCTATTTTGAGATCTCTCTTTCTAAAGGCAATTATATGCAGTGACCTAATCATTTACTCTTTTTTTCTTTCATTTTTCTTTCTCTCTTTTACCTATTTGCTAGATCTGTATATTATTGTGATTGTTGCGGCATTTTATGGGTTTTTTACATTCTTATTGTGTTTGTAATTTTTTTATTTGATCATTTTCTTTGTACATTTTATGCTTTATTTTCTTCCTATCTATTTTACTTGTACCATAAATGTAATGATTCTATTAGGGTGTGAGTTGCTTGATATGTTGAGAGTTTGTTAAATCTAACCTTTTGCCCTTTTTTAATAAATATCGGTGAAGTTGCATTTTGGATGCCTTTCACATGATTTTGTGCTTGCACAATTAGATTGTATTTTAGGCATTTATTATGTAATTTACTTCATTTTATTTTTAGGTTAGAATGTATTTTAGGTTATTTTTATGTAATTAATTTCCATTCTAATTATTTCCCTATAAATTTCGTGAATGTTGTAATAGGTAGAAAATGATTTTTGCATGTCATAAAAAGTCACAAAATCATTTTATATGCGATTAATTAGCGCTTTTATAATAAAATTACATTTCATGATAGGGCCTTAGAATAAGTTAGGTGTCCCTTTCTCGCCCTGATTTCATTTCATAGAATGAACCCATTTTCATTCAATTTGGAAGATTGTTAGAAATGACATCAAATTCGAGCCCTGTGCCTATAAGGTATATTAAATGTTAAACCAATTGGTCATGTGCTCATGAGGAGATAGACCCATTATGGAGGGACTATGCTTGGATGATGATAACTTGTATGACCTAACCGTGAACCCATGTAATGACTAATAACAATTTTCCTAATGTTTCTCGATTAATGATACATTGTGTGCTATGTGGGCTAATATATATGAAATATGGCTTATTCATCCCGAAATGTTATTCAACCCATTGGGCCTTTTTTAACTCGAATGGGCTAAACCCTACATTTTGGCTTGATTAAAAATATCCAACATATGTGGGCTAAATATCTTATAAGCATTCTTTTAAATATGAGAGAAATAATGTTCAGCTATTTATTATTCATTATTTAAACCTATTAGGGTCCTCAATATCCCATAAGTAAGGCCTTCTAGTAAAGAGCATGTTAACATTATGTATGGGAAGTGATAATGTTAGAAGGCTCTTGCTTGTGTTTGTTGTTGTACACATTAACATGTATCTCTTTTTATGCATTCACATGCACCTTATTCATCATTTCAAACCCTTTATCTTACAACAATCGTAGATCTTCAAGCCACTTGTGTATATGGGTTAGATGAGAGAATAACTCGATAAGAAGTCATATATACTACTTAAAACCAAATAGACATGGTAGGAGAAGGTAGTTCCTCAGTTTTATACGTCGAAGCTAGGATGGATAAAAAATTTGAACAGTACAAAAAGAAAATGGTAACCATGATCTTAAGGCCAATTGTTATGGTTACTCCTACTTTTGATACACCACCACTTGCTAAAGTGATTATAGCCATAACTGCTAAAAAGGCTATTACTATCTCTAGGGGAATTAGAACTAAAAAAGAAACTACGAGTCCAGGTGAGAAGAATAAGAGGGCTGAATACTTTAATCTGGAGTTTGATTTCCTTGAGAATTATGAGGATGAATCTAGGAAAAGAGTTACACCTCGTAAAGTTAAGGATGCTAGTATGAAAAAGTTAGAAAAGAATATGGAAGCAATGGCTAGAATAATTACCATATGTAATGTTATAGATCCTAATGAGCTTACTCTAATGTCTGAAGAAGAATTACCTATAAAGTTAAAAATGCCGAAATTGCCAATGTTAGGTAGGACAACTGATCCAAGAGCTCATGTCAAGTAGTATGCTATGATCATAAGAGGCATAAAAATTAGCACTAAGTAAAAAGTAGCTTATTTCAATTTGACATTACATGGTAGAGTAATTGACTGGTACCATAGACTGGAAAAGAAAGTGAAACAAGACTGGTGTAAGATCACTAAGGCTTTGATTAATTAGTATGACAATAGCACTTACATAGAGGTTATAATGAAATACCTCGAGCTGCTTAAATGAAAGCCCAGTGAGACTTTCGTAAAGTACATGACAAGATAGAGCTCTAGAATCCTAGAACTGAGGAAAAACCAAAAAATTGTGAACTAGATCTATATGCTCATCATAAATGTAAGTCCATACTTGAAAGATAGGCAAAAAGCAAAAGCTTAAAGATTGGAATAATAGAAGGATATAGTAACCGATCTAGAAGAAGAGCATACTAAGAAGAAAAATAATTCAAAAGGGTTCAGTAGAAAGAACTTGAATACCAGAGGGACAAGCAGAATAAGTTTTGGTAGAGCTAGTAAGATTGCTAAGGTATCTGCTATGACTAGGCACTATTTAAATTTGGGCAATCTATTGTCTTAGTGCTTCAAATGATTCCAAAAGGAGGGGAAGCTTTAACCTTTTACTTCTAATCCTGCTAAGGGTGAGGGCTAATCATATCACATATCGAAGTTGTATTGTTAATATCATCAACATAAAAGCTATGATATAGATAATTGCTGCTATTTTAGGGATAAGATTCAATACTTAAATGATTTAAGATAGATACCTAATTCAAAAAATAGACAAAAATGTCAAGATGCTTATCTAAATGTTCCTCTAACAATCAGCAGGGTTAGTTCAGGGTTGCCAACATGGTATGTGCTATGATATTTGTATGAAAATGACTACTTAGTGGTTTAAAGAACAATAGAGTAAAGTTAGGGTTAGGTTTCTTCGATAGATATTTGGGCTACCAACAGTGAGAGTTAACCAAAAGAACAAGTACAAGACTTATAAGTTAACTCAGATCTAAAGCAAAAAGTATAAGACTTATGGGTTGACTCAGATCTAGAACAAAAACTATATAGGGAAGCAGAAACTAATGCAGTTACATAGAGCATTTGGGTAGTGACAAAAATAAAAAATGTGCTAGTTCCCTCAGTCACAAAAAAAATAAGAAGAAGAAGATATAGTGATGATACAATTGAAGAAGACATCAGCATAGATTTTATTTTAGGATTTATTGCCCCAATCCCTTTCTTATTGACAAAAAGTGGTTGAGGCCTTGTGTGCTGCCATGGTTTCAACTACCATATTGCCATCTAAGCTAGTAGCAATGGTAAAGGTGGAGGAAAAGGCATTTGTAAGTTTTTCATATCAAGATCTTCCACCAGAAGGGCATCATCACAATTGTCCATTATATATAAAAGCTGAGGTATATGGCAAGAACATAACATGTGTAATGGTTGATGATGGGTCGCCAATTAATGTTTGCCCACTCAAAGTAGTAGCTATAAATGGGATTGAAGATTTGATGATCTCTCAGTTCGAAGTCACCATTATGGCCTATGATAATATAAAGAGATACGCATATAAGACTTTTATGGTGATGGTTAAGATAGGGGTGATTATAGATGATGTGGAGTTTATATTGCTTGGTATCCCTATGAACTTCTCCTTGCTTTTATAAAGGCCCTAGTTTTATAAGCTAAAGGGGTACCATTAATGTTACATTAGACGATCAAGATCCCCCATGATTGAGAGGTCGTAACTATATAGGCTATGACAGAGAATCAAGTCTGAATGCTTAAGGTAGCTAACCAACATTTCAATAGGTTTCATATAGCCAAGATTTTCTTAGAAGAAGAAAGGGATAACCCCAAGGTTATAAATATGCAAAAAAAGATTAATTATCTACTTGGTGTTAGTTTGAGACTTAGTTCAAATGGCATAATCTTAGCCATTCAGCCAAAGGATTAGAAGAATTATAAAGGGTTATGATATGTAGCAGAGACTTCAGAGCCAAGAATGCCAAGTAAGGATATCTTGTCATTAAAAGAATGCTTTCTTTAAGTTATAGGCAATGTCAGTTATTGTGGAGAACTAGAGCCAATTTTTGTTGAAGGGAAGGTTGTGCTAGGAGTAGAAATTTTTAGTCATGTGTTTAATTGGGTTATAAATGAAGTTAAGGCCATTGTAGACTTCTAGGATGAAGAAGTCATGATTAACTTAGCTAATCTAGAAATTTAACCCAAAAAAGAGATCCTTACTAATATAATGCTCCAAGATAAGGGGAAAAAGATGATAGAAGAAAAAAACCCTTTTGAAGACTTTTCTACAATTTTATATGCACTAAAACTATTTGATAAAGATGTTTCCACTTCTTTCCTTAATAAGATGAATGAATTTGCTTATTTTTGTGATGTCTTAACTAATTACATAATGCATATTGATAATCATGACATGTATAACATGTTTGACATTAATTCAATCAATATAACCTCATTTAATCTCAGTATTGATGAAAATCCAAAAGTAATTTTAATTGCATCTGACACAACTCCTAAAGAGAGAATAAAATTTGAGAGAATATTGAAAAAATAAGAAAAACTCTTTACCTAGAGTTATGAAGACATACTCAAGGTGGATTGAGAAACAGCTGAACATGCCATTTACACATACCTAGAAGCAAAATTGGTAAAGTAGAAGTTGATGAGGATGAGACCAGAATAGGTAGAAAAGATAAAAGAAAAAGTGCACAAGTAGATGAAGCCAAGTTCTTAGAAAAAGTATGATATCCAACCTAGCAAGCAAATGTAGTGCCTATCGCTAAGAAGGCTAGTAGGGTTAGAATGTTTATAGATTACAGAGCCCTAAATAAGTCCTGCCAAAAAGATGATTTTTCATTACCACACAATGATGTTCTTGTTGATAGTGTGGCAATATGCAAAATGTACAATTTTGTTAATAGTTATGCCATTTATAATTAAATTCATAATAAGATAGCAGACAAAATAAAAACTGCCTTTATCATAGAGTGGGGAACTTTATGCTATAAGGTGATGCCTTTTGGGTTAAAGAATGTTATAGCAACTTATCAAAGAATGGCCACTTGAATTTTTGATAACCTGATTCACAAAGAAGTGGAGGTATATATAGATGACCTGATGATCAAATCTGCTACAAGAGAAGGGAATTTTGCAACATTAAAAAAGTTCTTTAAGCCGATCGAAAAGTACAACTTGCATCTATATTCAAAGAAGCATGTCTTTTTAGGTAACTTCAAGAAAACTCTTAGAGCATATAATGAGTCAAAGAGGCATTGAAGTGAACCCTGATAAAGTCAAAGCTATCAAAGAAATGCCAGTCCTAAAGAAAGAAAAAGAAATAAAGGGATTTTTAGGAAAAAAATACAGTATATTAGCAAATTCATAGCTAGATCACCACTATATGTGAGCCTATTTTCAATATTCTCAGAAAGAACAAGGCAATTAAGTTGAAAGACGATTACCAAAAAGCTTTTGGCACTATCAAGGCATATTTGTTAAATCCACTGGTCCTATAACCACTGAGGCATGGGAAATCATTGATTCTCTACCTGTCTATTGAAGAAATTTCAATAGGGGCTTTGGTAGCCTAAGAGGATGAATTTAGAGTTAAGTTTGTGATTTATTACTTGAGTAAAAGGTTTCTTCCTTAAAAAGCTAAGTATCTAGAAGTGGGAAAGATTTGTTTGGCTATCATGTGGGCTTTAAAGAAACTTAGGCACTATTTCAAATCATATACAACACAAGTAATATCCAAGCATAATCCTTTGAGATATCTTCAAACAACTCCATCTTTGGTAGGCAAAATAAGTAAATTGCTTCTTTTTCTCCAAGAGTTCGACATTCAATACATGATGAGAAAGACAATAAAAGGGCGAGTAGTCATAAAATTCCTATCTAGTTATCTACTAGAAAAAGGGTCATTGGAATTTGAATTCTTAGATGAAAACTTAAGATTGATGGTGGTCCAAAGATGGTAGATGTACTTTAATGCTACAGTAAATAATAAGGGAGTAGGAGTAGGGATAATTTTGATAACCCTTAAGGGAAAAAAGCTTGCATATTTAGGCTTGAAGCATTGTTGGCTCTCAATGCAAAGGTACAAGGTACAAGGTTACAAATAACATGGCTAAATACAAGGCTTGCATATTTGGGCTTAAAGCATTGTTGGCTCTCAATGCAAAGGTAGTTAAGGTATTTAGGGATTCATCCTTGGTAATGTGCCAAACCAATGAAAAATGGACAATTCAAGAAGAAAAGTTAACGCCTTATGTAGAGTACTTGAGGTCCATTAGTAAATAGTTTGAGATGTGCACTTTTTGCCATAATTCAAAAGATGAGAATTAATTAGTAGTTTTGTAACACCCTCTTTACCGAATTCCTGAAGAATTTTGCTAACTTGTGCACTTCCCATTAGGTTGCCTATCTTTAAGTTTCCCCATGGCTCATTCATTTAACTCTAAATAAAAATTCAATTATTCATCAAATATAGTTTAATTACTTCTTTTATTTTAAGGTGCAGTTATGCCAGGTATGATAGTTATATTAAATAGTTAACATGCCAGTATATTAATTATAAAATTTTTGGTTGGACAATGGCTATCTAGTTGACATCACAAAAATTATTCTTCTCCTGCAAAAAACATGTTTAACAACTATATTTTTAATTCTAACAATCTTAGACCTTTATGGTCCTCTAGATATTACAATCACATGGGCCTCAGGCCCATAATATTTTAATCACAACATATATTTATGTCATTTAAGTATCACACAATTTAATACTTCATATTAGATTGTCCTATACATTTATAATTTCATTTACTTTGGTTTGTAACCCTCAGCAGCTTTTAAGCATACTAGACACATAACCTATAGCTATTACATGAGTGCCACTAATTAAATCAAATCCACAAATCTTCCACCTTCATTGTCTCCATTACTACATTGCATGTATTATGAGGCATGGCTGTTACTCTTGCTTACCTCTGCACTAAAACACTAGTACATTGAGTATAAAACTTAATGGTGAATTTAATCAATTAAAAGTTTGTCTCATATATTACATATAAGTAGTCTAATGTTTCCACATTATAAAAATTCATACCTATTAAAGTCAAATGAAGGTTTGTATTCTTTAGAAATGAACTATTATTATCTTAATCCCTTAGTGAAATAATTCCATTCAGGTCACTACCCTAATTCCATCAAATAGTCCATATAACTATTCAATCTTTACATTAATGTACACTGAGGACACAACCATTAATAGAGTTATGCATATTGTATACTTTCTCGTAATGCGTACCCTAGACAATTACATGTATGTCTGTGTATTAATCTCAACTAATTAATTTCTTTAGCTCACCCATATGTTCATTTAATTTAATTGGGGACATCATATTCATTCGAGTTTAAGTATAATTTTCCTTAGCTCAATGAGGTTAACTAAATTAGTGTATAATTCACAATTATATAATTTGAGTAATTTATCCAATTAGTTAATCAATTTTAAAAAAATTAATATTTAATTTGAAATAGGCCCAACTAGATAGATGACACTTAAATACACTGGACTTAGAGGGAACTAAAATACTGTGCATTAGCATGCTTAAGTTATGGCATTGAAGGTGAAAATAACAAGATGTGGTCTATCGAACAGACTAGTACAGTGGCCCTTTGAGACATTGGCCACTATACTAGCCCTATTTAAAGATCAAGGATGTCACACACTAGTTTACCAAGTAGACTAGTCTATTTAACTGACTAGTGTAATAGCCCTTCTGGACCTATGCCATTACACCAGTAAAATTTAGCGAATGGCACAAGGAGTGTAAAGGCACATGTGTTTTTATTTAACAGATAAGTATAGCAGCCCAAAATAGACCTAGGCTGTTATACTAGCCCTACCTGAATTTCAGAAAATATAGCAGCTGCTGAAATCTTAAAGTTGATTAGTCAACCTATCCAGTGATGTCTAACTAATGGGCCATTTAATCTCAATTTATGTCCACTTCTTCACTAATCAACTTTTTATAATATTCTTATGTCAAAAATAGACAATTGCAAATTTTAACTTATAGTCAAATTTTAGTACAGACAGTTATGGGCTTGATCAGATAGTCCCGAGTCACTTTTACAGTAATATTTTTTGGCAATATCATAGCCAAAATTCAATTCATAAGATCTCTATTTTTATTTCACCTTAAATTGCCATTTATTAAACCTTTACTACATATTCTAAATATTGTTTTGGGTAGGGATCATTTTAAGACAGTTACAGGTCCATTATTTATTTTGCAACAATTGTTTTAAGGCTTATTTTACTTCATTTTTTAAGGTAAATTTCACCATTCATTTCATTTATTCATAGTCTCATTCCATATTTGAATATCATTTACTATCCATTTTAGTTATAAGTCATAAAAATGTATTTTTAGGATAGTTATAGGCCCGTAGCCGATATATTTCCTGATACAATTATAGGCCTGTAACCGATATATTTTAAACATCTTTCTACGCTCTATTTCATGCTAGCAATTAATCTTTATAGGCTTAAATACATGCCAAGCTCAAATTTACACATTAAGCTTTAAAAATAACTTCAATTTCCTCTTCAATTCATGTAAACAATAGTTGACAACATAAACATCATTTGTTCAACTATAAAAGCACTTCTTTGGGCTAAATTATTCATATTCTTTCAAGATATTTCCTAAGACTTTTTCAATTTCCTTGTATTTTATCAAGTTCATACATTATATGAAGTTTATTAGCATTATAAGTAATCATAGGCCTAAGGTAAAGTCTATCTATGGTTTCAAATGACACTTAATATAGTCTCAAATTTCATTTAAAATAAATGCACCAAAAGTCTTCATCATGGGTACCATTTTATGCCATAATAGCTCACATTTTGAGCTAGTTTAGCTACTTAAATTCTAATAATTTCAACCCACATTCCAACTAGATTTCACATGGATATTTTTTTATCATTGCATAACTATTTCCATACCATAAGAACAAATATATACGTCTACATACAACATGTCATTCATCATTAAACTTATATGTGACTGCAAGTAACCACCTAAAATCCATAGATCATGGCCATTGCCCCCACATATTTAGCCATGATTATGATCTACCTAAGGCATACCCCATTTCTTTAATTTACTACCCAAGTTTATATGTTGTTGTTATTATTATTATTATTATGATTTTTTTAATACAACATCAAGCTGCCCTCTCAAGTTACCACAAACATTCATTCGTAGTT